>JAZBGW010000829.1:0-16846 GCA_037464815.1 Mylabris variabilis | reverse complement strand
AAATTAATTATATTCACTCAAATTTCTGTAGTTGATTCAAATTAATTTTCATATCTACTCTTAAATATTGAATAAAGTGGTTGTATCGTATATCGTTGGAAAGCTAATGAATGGGGCTAACAAAAAAACTGACCCCCATTATTCAACTGGGTCAATGCGTCAGCTTGACTACCCTTTTTGCTAGTGTTGAATATAATACTCGTTTCTTGTTGCTTATTTAGGTTTATAATTTCGAAAAAATAGGCTACTTTAAATGCAATATTCTCAGAAATTAAAAAGAAAATTGAAACTTGCTTGGCGTCCTCCCCTGCAGTTGATTTTCCTCTATATATTCATGCAAATTTAATTAAATTATTTTCACTAGACAAGAAGTAATATGGCCCGATTTGACACTAGGTTTTTAGGACAGAAGTCGCATTACTTTCGGATTATTGGAGAATCTAATCAGTTTTCCACCAAAACTCGAGCGTCCTCCCACGAGGAATAAAATTTGTGATAGATTGAGGTATTTCCGAGCCCAGTACCTCTTACAGTTTTCAAATTATGTGGCCCAACAACTCTCTCTATGTAATTGTAGTCTAGCATTTGACAATGCCCTTAACAGGTGAAAATTTGAGAAGACAGATGTTCAATCAATGGGTTATTTAGCTGAACAGAAAAATACTTTCTACAAATTTGGTATGATGGAAACTAGTTTTAAAACTTTATAACTTCTTATCCTCACGTGAGAAACAGCCTGAATTACACGAACGAAAATTTGTGATATGCTCGTTCTAGACTTGGTCTCTTTTTTTGGCCGCCAGTGTACAATAGATAAAACCTTCAATTTCCCGTCTAGACTATCGAAAATTTCACTGTTCCTGTTCCATGATTAGATCTACGATAATGGTCATAAATATTGCAAATATATATTTATTAATATTTAATGGTTTAACACGGCTAGATAATAATCGTAGTGTTTTTACAATGTATCGATCCAACGATAGACTTGTGGAATTTTTCTTGTTTCCAGGGAGCTATGCAGGATGTTCGATTGATCGCCGGTCCACATGGTTATCTATCATTGTGTCCTAGTTTGGATTCAACATGTCCAACATGTGGCCAATTCTCCCTATTGCAGAATACTGTACAGGAATTAACAAAACATCTACAGGAGCTTTCCGAAAGGGTATATTGGACTACCATGTAACGTCACTTATGCGTTCTGTACACTGTTTTGATTATATATAATTCTGTGTTTTGCAGTTGGTAGCAGCCGAAGGGCGTATCAGTAAAGTTGAAGAATGCGATTGCCAGAAATCGTGCCATGTTAATGGAACAGTTCATGCTGATGGGGCGACATGGCAGCGGGGCTGTGATTTGTGCGCTTGTGTGGTCAGTAATTCAATTCCTTTCAATCATTCTCTTATCAAAAAAAACTAAAAACAACAGTTTCTCTCATATTACAGCATGGCGAAGTCCAGTGTCGTCCAGTAGAATGTCCAGAACTTCCTTGCAAACATCCAGTCAATATAACCGGCGAATGTTGTCAAAGTTGTTTAAGTAAGTTATAACAACAAATAGATCAATTTGCTTTTTTGCTTTTTACTAAAAAAGCCGCTGTTTTAATGCTAATTTATTGTTTTTCTTTTCTTCTTTTGTTTGTTTTTTTTTTCTATACAGGGCATTGTTTCTTTTTTGGTGTATTTTACGACCATGGTGAGTTAGTAACAATCAAAAAATGTGTGGAGTGCGAATGTCAAGACGGCAGCATGCATTGCACTAGAATAGATCCAGAAACTATGTGCCCGAAGTTGACTTGTCCACCTGATGAACAGTTCAGTGTTGCGGATAACTGTTGCAAATTTTGTCCAGGTATTAAAATTCATTTTTGATCTTTCCAGTTTGTTTAAATTAGCATGCTTTATTATATACATGTGTAAATATAATAAAAAAGACTAAAAGAAAATGCTCAATTTCATGCTTTTACTAACAAAATCTAACTATTGTTGCGTGTCTTTTTTTTTGTTTCATCTTGGCCAGGTGTTGATTATTGCGCAAAAGGGCATGTCTGCCATGCTAATGCAACTTGTCTCAACTTACAAACTACTTACGCTTGTCAGTGCGACCAAGGCTTTCAAGGAGATGGACGAATGTGCACCGGTATGGATCATCTTTATATTTTTTCCGTTTCTATCTTTTATATAAACAAAATTAACCCATTTATTTATTTTTTTTTTAAATTTGTTATAATCATTGAAATCATTCGAATTGATCAGGAATTATCAAACATTTCTAGATATTAATGAGTGCCAACAAGAAGGCGGCTTAGAAGGTCATCATTGCCATCAGAATACTAGATGTGTTAACACACCTGGTTCATACACATGCGAATGTTTGGCAGGCTATCGGCGTGTTGATAAATTCAATTGCGTTGAATTAGATGAATGCAGTTCAGGTGAACATAATTGCGATATAAATGCTGATTGTATTAATACGCAAGGTAGTTATCATTGTGTTTGTAAAGAAGGCTATACAGGAGACGGTTATACGTGTCAACGTAAGTTTATAAAATCAATGATTATTGTTGAAAATTCAGCAAAATTTCTAATAATTTCAGCGATTTGTAATCAGAGTTGTTTGAATGGTGGTATTTGTAAAAGTCCAGGCAAATGCGCTTGTCCTAACGGTTATACAGGTGCTAGTTGTGAACGTGATTTAGATGAATGCGCAACGAATGCTCATCGATGTACAGATGCTTCAGTTTGTGTCAATATGATCGGTTGGTATTACTGTAAATGTAAAGAGGGCTATCACAGTCCTGTATCTGACAATAATTTAGGAACCCTCTGTCAAGGTAAATCCGCTTTTTTTATTTCTTGAAACTCGCCTTAAAACAAATCGGGGATCCTTCTAGATATAAACGAATGTACAGAGGATCTTCATACATGCCATCCATCAGCTCAATGTATCAATACAAATGGTGGTTTTCGTTGTCAATGTACTGATGAAACGAATCCGGATTGTCGTCTAAGTTGTATGTTTGAAGGTACTGAGGTAGCTAATGGTTTATCGTTATCACCACAAAAAGACCCATGCCAAACGTGTACATGTAATCATGGTGTTATGACATGTGATAAACCCAAATGTAATTGTTCATTACCTGGTAATGATCAAAATCCATGCTGTCCGCAATGTGACAAAAAACATGCATGCAAACATCAAGAATTAAATGATGTTATTCTAATGCATGGTGAACAATGGTCATATCAATGTCAAACATGTGAATGTCTTTATGGTGAAGTTGATTGTTGGGAAATGAAATGTCCACCATTATTATGCGATAATCCTATACAAAGTATTGGTGATTGTTGTCCACATTGTGAAGATTTATGTCCAATTGGCAATAATAATAATAATAATAATCTTAATGCTAATAGTTCAACATGGGGACAGCCGTGTACATTTTCTGGACGTTTATATGAATCTGGTGCACAATTTGCTGATCCAAATGATCCATGCGTTGCCTGCAACTGCAAGGTAAGTTAAAAATACAATTTCCTAGATCTTTAGATGACATAAATCGTGTTATGTTGGTACTAATTTTGATTGTGTCGTGGTCTGAATGTTTCTTAAATCATTCAATTATTATTAATAACAACAACAACAAAAATAATAATTAAAGAAACAGGTATTGTAATGTTTAACCCGTGTTGCTTGTGGAGCATTTTGCGCAATTAGATGCGCAAAACTTTTTATTTTAGGATTGTAATTCCTCTATTTAATCCTTTAAATCTAATTAACTCCATTGTATTCATTAGATGTTGCAGTGCCAGTAACATTCATATCATCTCATTATCATCATCATCAAGAACAACAAAAACAACAACATTATCATCATGTTATTCTTTATACAAGGCTATTATAAAAAAAAATGCTTTTATGATAGCCTTAGTGTGGAGAGTAGCATTTGTAGCATGGCTAGCCGCTGCATAGAGCCAATGGCTGGCTTATCATTAGCTAGGCTGTACTAACAATTAACACTACGTTCCCTTACAGGTGCCGTTCTGCGCAGAACTGGTGAGCAATGTCGCGTGTTGTGTGCATCGGTAATCACGTCACTCTAACTACACTCTCTCCAAAAAAAAAGAAATACCAAAAAAACTTTTTTGATTATAACTATACACATTTCTAGTAGTGCCTGTTTTCTTTTTCTTTACTTTATTTTTTGGTTAATCTTGCCTGAACTGTATTTTTGTAGTGTATCTCTATTTCTCTCCATTTATTATATACGAGAATATTTGGAAGCACTCTATAGATGTGTATTGCTATCCCTTCCTAGAAATTGCATGTTTTAATTTTTTAATTAATTAATAGAAAAAAATTGGAAAAAAACTTTCTCTTTACTTCGAGATGGTTGTGATTGATGTAGATGAGTAAATTGTTGGTTTTGATGAATGATTAATGTGCATGCTTAGGCTGTTCCAAACTATGTCACATTGGAGTAAAAAATCTACCGTTGAGTGTATAATAACATAGATATTTCACCCTTATGGGAGGTTTATAACTGGAAAATTTGCTTAGGAGATGCTGCCATCTATTTGTTAAGAGTCATAATTCTAACTGTATTTTTTTAAAGAAAAACTAATTCTTTTCCTATTTTAGACAAATGGGCTTATTCTCGCCTATGGCCTCCAAATTGTACTATTTTTTTTTGTAAATTTTCTTCAATATACAGCCCTCTTTCTCTAAAAGTAGACAATTCGTATGAAACTCTTATCAGTTGGCGAGCGATTCGAAAAACATTTCAAGGATTTATAAGAGGATGTCTAGAGATTATTTTAGCAAAATTAGAACCTCGTAGCTCACTTCGAAGTTGGCCAAAAAACACTCGTTTCATCATTAAACGAGTTATACACCTTAAACGACTTATTGTTAGAATGACTCAAGGATCCTGCAAAAATTGTTTTTCTTTCCATTTTATTCTGAAACGGGAGGAAATGCTTTGCATTTTTGCTAGAATGGTAGAACGAGAAAAAATATTGGGAGGGTCTTTGGGTCATTTTAATCGTTTTGCGTGTTTACTTCGTTTTTCAAAATCATGCTCTTATCCAAAACGAGCGTTTTTGACCAACTTCCAAATGAGCCACGGGGTTCTAATTTTAACAAAATGATCTCTAGGCATCCTCCTATAAATTCTCGAAATATTTTTGCGTTGCATACGGTATTTAACGCCGTATTTTATTTAAAAATTGGCGAAAGCATATTACATTAGGCGGTTAGGGTTTTATTATACGTTTATTGTCAGCTGATTAAAGATTAAGAAAAAAAAATTGCTCTTTTCTGTTTTGTGTGGCTGTCAAAGAGGTAAAAATTATATTACCGTAGCCTTACTTTTACCGTATTAAACTTGGTTTTAAACTTTTAATGCATCCGCTATTCAATGTATTTTACAACTGTATTATACACACTCACATCACTACTGGGAGTATTTTGATAGTGTCGTCGCCTGGTGGTCGAAATATGCACAACGCTGGGAGTGTTTTGATAGGGGCGCTGCCTGGTGTCGGGAGTACTTTTTCGATTACATAAAAACACAGGGGCTTGTAATTTCTATGTTATTATTCACTCAACGCCTCTACTTTGATATGAAATAATTTGGATCATCCATTAATTAAATTCCTATGCGGATTAAAGCACAATATATTCACAGAAATGTACACACAGATCACACTTTTCTTTTTCCAAACAGAACAAAATTTTAAAACAAATTTTCGCACGTCACTACGAATCCTTTCACAATTTGCAAATTGTGTTTGGATTCTTTTTAATTTGCTTCAAAATAACTTTAAAGTTTTGAATTAATATTTGATTTGTTTATTTTTTCTTTTCTTTTACCTTTCATGGATAGGACGGAGTGCTTTGCTGCAGTTATAATTACCATTGCGGTGACGATGAACACCCAGTGGGATATGATGGATTGGTGGCAACAACTACTACCACCACCACAATTACTACCACAAATTTTACCACCACAGCTACTACTATTACCAACAACAATAACAACACCACAATATCTAATTTTAATGGATATACGACCAATAAAAAAAGAGATACAAATCAAGAAGAAATCAGTGACTTTACTAAACAATATAGTGCTACAGCTAGGCGAGTGGTTAATAATAGTGTTGGGGTCGTCTATGACAGTGACTCGTTGGGGAACAACAAGAAAAAAAATAACAAAAATAAAAAAACAACATCAACACCACCAGGGGGTTGAAAAATCTAATAAACAACAGCAACAACAACAACAACATTCTACAAGGACTGGTCATACATTCCTGGACACTTGCGAGCCACTTGTGCAATAGCCTACGGCCACTTTGTGTGTTCTACAATTTATTGTCTAAAAAAAAAAATAATAATGTTGCCTATATGGCTGTATGCTTGCTATGGGCCTCATCCCAAGTGTCTTCCTAGTTATCATCCGTAGCCGGGCGCCTGATCTGCCTGTGTTTCGCCAGCTTTATATTTGTTGAAACAAAAAAAATATATATAAATATATATATAAACAAATAATATTAAATTAAACAATAATTCTAATAATCATAGGCATATTTACAAAGTAACAATAGGACTACTAGAATGTGACTTCTCCAATAATAGTTGGCATGTTATCACATTACCTATATATATATCAAACTAATAATAATATTAATAATAATAATAATAAGTATAATAATATAATTAACATTAGTAATAATATAAATATTAATATTAATAATAATAATTAGTACAATATTGTGAGAATTAAGACAAATTTAGAAAGTTGATCAGGAAATGGCTGCTTTGCTTTGAAAAAAAGCTATAATGTCAGATTTTAGTAGTCCCCTGTTTACCCCCAAAAATAAACTCCAACTTTTCCCCCAATTCAAAATATCATTATTTCACTTGGGCATTGTTATTATTGAAACTCTAGTCAAATGAAACAGGAAAAAAAGAAGAAAACTAATAGAATTATAATTAAAATGTAAAAAAAAGTAATAATTGTGCTTGCTAGAAATGTAATAATTAAAACAGAGCACGTTATCTCTTTAAACATCTTTTACTATATCTTATTGAATTATTTAAATAAATTTTAACGAAAAAAAGTAATGGAAGCATATCTAGCTAATTGAAAATTTATTGCAATATTAAAATTGTGATATTGTTGAATGAGACTAATAATAATAATAATAATAATTAAAAAAATATGATAATTGAAGAGAAAACAATGTTTTTTCCACTTATATAAATGTAAAAAAAAAATATTGAAGAGAAATTAGTTCCTGCTATATATAGCATATTCCAAATTTGGAATGTGTTGAAATTTGAGCAAATACTTGAAAAAAATTGATAATAATTAACTAATTATTCAATTAATTAATATGTACTTTGCACAAAATAATAATAATTAATTATTATTAAAATAAGTATAGATTTAAATGATGAAACACCATCAACAATTTTAATAAATTTGTGCTAAACACAACGAAATTTGTTTAGCAAAATTCACTAGAAATTGAATTTCAAAACATTAGCATGTTTCTATTTAATTTAGTGACTATTTTTAAATTTGTTCAATATGTTAATTATTTATTGCTCATAATTTACAATTAATTAATTATATGTATAGTGTGCAGTACCTATTTTATCGATAATTTTTTTACCAAAGATGTCACCGTTATTATGTAAATAATCAAAATTTACAAAAATAATGAATTATTGTAATTTTATTAATTAGAATTTGAAAGAAGAGAAAAAACAAACGATAATTAGTTAAAAATCAATTGATCAATTTGAGAAATCTTTTTGTTTTTCAAAGCAAAAGCACATACTCTTTGTCACACATTATCAGTATTTTTAATTTATGTTCTCCAAAACTGAAAGGAGATTGTAATAACAAATGCTTTTTCTGTTAATGCTTTTTAATTATACATAAATTATTAATAATTGTGCTGGAAATCCTCTTTATAAAAATAAAACTGGACAAATGTTGTATTTATTTTAATGTAAACTACTTTTAATTATTGTACAAACAAACAAATAATGAACAAAAACATTGCCATAATATCTTTCTGTTGTAAAAGAATGTGTGCCAATCATTAATAAAATAAAATTACAAAAAATTGATATTAAATTTGATTTTAGCGCAGTTTTTACGGCTTCATTTAGTGACATTAACAACAAAATTATACTATTGGTAACATTGTCTCAAAGATATGTTATAAACAACGTTGTCAATTCGATGATTAACACTCAAATTTAGAGAAATTTTGATTGTGTAGCAAAGCAATCTAAAATTTAGGTGGCAATAACATAGATAAAATAAAGCAACAGTGGAAGAAACATAACCTCACAATTTTATTTGTTTACAATAATGTAAATATTTTAGATTTGTTGAAATTATATGAAAATGTAATAGAATAATTTCAACGATAATGGCTGATTTATCAAATTCTGATAATGATAATGATATATTAGAGATGAATTTATTGAAACCATCAATTTCACGACAATCATCAAACGATTATATTGAATCTATAACAATACAGGATGATGATGGTTCTGATATGAACGATAATAATTATAATAATTCGTTAATAGAATCTCAACATTTATCAGATGAAATTGAACAGAATATTAGTGAATCATTAGATGATTTAACAACAACCACAACACCAACACCAATAAAAACTATGAAATTACTACATGACGATACCGATTTCCTTGGACATTTCCATAAAAAAGTCCGTGTTGGTAATCATTATCAAGCAAGAATACCGAAATATGTCGATAATAATTGTAACGATAATGATGATGATGATAAATTATTATGGAAACCATCCGATATAGATCCGATGATTGTTGAAGATTTCTTAAAAAGATTATCAACATCAACTAAATTATTAATACCGATGGGGAAACATTTACGTGACAACGAATATGCATTATATACATTACAAAAAAACAATTATAATGTTGATGAAACAATAAATACGATTATAAATAATACTAATAATAATTTGTCTTTTACGACAAATGAAAAGATTACAAATTTCTGGACGGAAGAGGAATGTAAGAATTTCGAATTAGGTCTAGTACGTTTCGGTAAGAATTTCTATTTAATACAGAAACGTCGATTAAATACACGTACAGTTGGTGAATTAGTACAATTTTATTATTTGTGGAAAAAATCGGAACGTTATGATCTATTTGCAAATCGTTTACGTAGTGGTAAAAAGAAATATACATTAAATCCAGGTATATCAGATTTGATGATGAAGTATTTTAAAACAACCAAAATTAAACAAAACGATGATAATGAAGATGATAATATGAGTGATGTGCAATTTTATTTTAATGAAGATAAATGAATATCAATCCAAAGTGATGTGCAGTATTAATTTAAAATATTATTAATATAAATAAATTTCATGTTACTCTCCATATACATATATGTATGATTGTTAACTTTCATGAAATATAATTATTAAAATAAATATTAAGTAAATTACCTTTCTTTCAAATATGCCGCCTCAATTCCAACGTTGTCTAGCGGTGAATAGATCAACTAAACATCGTTAACGTTACTGAAATTCTATGCTGAGTTTCAAAGTATACAAAGTATTTTTCCAATTTTTATTTTTTATTATATTGCAGATTAAACGCACTTTTTCTCCGTGTAGTTCTTTTGCAAAATTATAATCAGAGAGAATTAGAATTTATCTAATTCTCTCTAATAAAAGATTAATTAGAATCAAGTAACCTTAGAAAATATAACCAACATAAATTGACTATTAGTGTTACCAACAGCTTGAAATTCCCTAAAGTTCAAAAATAAAATTACAATAAATATAAAACTATTAACATTTACTTAAATAATTAATTTAAAATAATTTGAAATTTCAGCCAGTTATAAAAACAAGACAAAATTATAAATTTAATATTTATAAAAGATTAATTAGAATCAAGTAACTTTAGAGAATATAACCAACATAAAAATAAAACAAGAACTAAACAGTTACCAACTTTAATTGTAGCAGGAGGAAGTGAATATTTAAAATTATATTTCTGTGAATAATTAGGTATCAAATTTTATGTTTGAATTTAAAAAAAAAATACTGTAAAGATAAAAATAAAAGTTTTAAGTGATTAGAATTAATTTTGAATAAACACAAATAGTATCAGGTTAGAATTATTTTCTAAATCAAATTCAAATCTCTATCATAAAGTTTTGAAACCACATTTTAAAAGTTTTTGTTCGATTCAACGTAATATTTCAAAAATTAAAAGATTAATAATGATATTAATTGTAATTTGTGTGTCTGTGTGTGTGTGTGTGAAAAAGAGAGAGAGATAAGGAGAGAGAGCAGCCACATTTTTCAAATTAATTTGAAAAAAATAGTAATGTTCAAAACAGTTTCTCTCTTTCTACATCTTGTATGTTGTCAGTTTCATTTGCCAGGATGGTATATTTAATATATTATTATTATTATTATAGACATATGCATCATTGGCAACCAGTTATACAGAAGTTTAAAAATATAATTAATTATTGAAAAAATTGCAGGATTAGTTAAAATTCTGTCAAGAATATTGATGTTCAATCAAGACAGAATTTTAACTAATCGTGCAATTTTTTTTATAATTAATTAATTTTTAAACTTTTGTATAATTGGTTGCCCGTGATGCTTGTGTCTATAATTGACTCAAAATATGTTTGGGTCATTATCATTGACACATTACCATTTATTTTATCAACAAATATGGATAAATACAATCTAGGAAAGTATTTTTCTTATCATATCATTATGGATATCATATGATTAAAATTACTAGTTTGTTTTGGTTTATTATTATTAACAAACATACTAGAATTGTTCATTAATTCATTTTAATTTGAAAATGTAAACAGAATTTCCAAAATAAATCATTTCTTGTTATATAAACTTTAGCTGTAAATAAATATCAAGTTATACATTAAGCAACAATTGAAAGTGAACCACGTCAGCTAAATACCTATATCTAGAGTGCGATGATGTGTCGTTGTATGATTGGTGATTTGATTAGTCCGTGCCCAATTTTCGACTGTTTGTGACAGACTTCGGTAGTTCCCCGATCTAGTTATAATTAATTTTTTATGGTGTTGTGAACAAAAAGTTTGATTAATTTTAAAGAAATGGCAGCCAAAACACCAATTTCATTACTACAAGAATATTCAGTTGCTGAAAAATTATCATTACCAAAATATACAGAAATGGGTAATCTAATGGACGATGGACGATTTGCATGTTTTTGTAATTTGAATCAATTATATCAGGCGATTGGTTTTGGTACAACGAAAAAATCAGCGAAACATGATAGTGCACAAAAAGTTTTAGATTTACTATTGAAGGATAAACCAACAAGTATTGATAATAAAGTCTTATCAACAACAAACGAAACAATTAATAATTTAGGTATACAAAAGAATTATGTTGGTATTTTAAATGAATTTGCTTCTAAACATCAATTATCATATCCAAAATATAATATAATCAATCAATGTACATTAATTAATAGTAGTTTTATCACTGAATGTATTTTTAATAAATTTCAAACAAATGGGTGTGGATCTAATAAAAAAGATTCCAAACAAGAGGCTGCCAAGAACATGCTGCAAATGTTTGTTAATTTAATTAAAAAAATTAATTATTAATAATTATCTTTGTAGAGTACAAAATTGTAATGAATTTGAACGGATAACAGTCAATAAAACGGAGAAATGGCAAATGGACGATCATGATTTTAAAAAAATTACAGAATTATACAAGAAATTGAGTATAAATTTGAATGAACAAATCACTGAAAATACTTTAGATAATAATAATATTAAACCAGAATCAGATATTCAAGTAATTTTATCAAAATTTTTATTGAGATTATTTTATATGTTATCTTCCATTTTGTAGATTTGTGATTCTATCGAGGAACTGGAGAACGAATTAAAAAACAATAATATCGTCTATGTTTTAAATGAATTACAAAAAGAACCATGGATTATAGTATTTCAAGTTGTTAATACCAAGTTTACATTACTCGGTTATGGTGAAACGGAAAAAGATGCTATAAAAGATGTTTTGAAAATAGCTGTAAAAATTAAGAAGAAAGGTTTCGCTTTTTGTAATACATCATTATAATGAAATTTAGATAAATCGGCTAATTGTAAGATCGTACAGGATTCCATTAAAACTGTACCTTTTCAACTTCAAATTGAGAATAATCGACTTCAAAATGGGAATAATCAATTTCAAAATGGAACTAAACAACTCCAGATTGAGAAAAAATAATCTCAAATTGAGAGTAAACGATTTGATGATTAAATCATATCAAAGTGACAAAAATTTGCCATTAAAGGTTAAACAGATTTTAGAATAAATAAAAATGGGGTACAAAGTTTTAATTTCGAAATGAAGAAATAATATTACTGAAAAAAAAACAGGAAAATATTTGCGTTTTGGGTCATTTCAATTCGTATGCATCCTTGTTATTTTCCTATTTTTGTTTAGTAATATTATTTCATCATTTCGAGATTAAAACTTTGTACTTCATGAAATGCTTGTTATTTTAAAATATATGTATGTAATCATCAATACTTTTACTCTCAAATTGAAATTATTTTTCTTAATTCAAATTGGTTATTTTCAATTTGAAGTTGCCTATTCCGATTTTGAAGTTGATTATTCTCAATTTAAAGTTGAAAAGTTATAGAACAACATTAACTTACGTGACATGGTTACGTAGGACCATAGCTTGCTTCAACCACTTGTAGTTTTATTGAAAAATTCATCAACGAAAGCCAAATGTAGTAAAGTATGAACCAAGCTACGACATTACGTAACCAAAGTCATTGCCAACTTTAGGTTAAATATCGTTGTACATCCTGCGTCTAAACCAATATAATATTTAGTAACTAGTCACTGCCAATTTAAGGTGAAATATCGTTCTATGTTAATATAATTTTATCGTAATATTTATAATTACCACATTTGTAAAAATAATTAACAATAATAGTAATCTATGTTCAGTTTCAATATCATTTTATAGTTTACGTGTAAATTGCAATCAAAGAAATAAACCACTATACCGGGTAAGTCACCTAAAACGAAAAGTTCTTATGGCAACTCCCATTATTTGGCGAGCGATTCGAAAAATATTTCAGGAATTTGTAGGGTGGTACCTGGAGATCATTTTAGCAGAATTAGAACCTCGGAGCTCATTTGGAAGTTGGTCAAAAACGCTCGTTTTGAACAAAGCTGCGATTTTCAAAAACGACATAAGTACGTAAAACGACTAAGAATGATTTTTTTCGTTTTTCCCCATTGCATTTCCACCTGTTCTAGAATAAAATGGAGAAAAACGAAAAAAGTTAGTGTTGGGAGGATCCTAGGGTCATTCGAAGTCGCTCTGCCTGTTTAGTTAGTTTTTGAAAATCACAACATCGTCAGAAACGGGCGTTTTTTGACCAACTTTCAAATGAGCTAGGAGATTCTAATTTTTCTAAAATGTTCTCTAGGGTCCTCCCTATAAATCCTTAAAATATCTTCTGATTCGCTCGTCAAATAATGGGAGTTGCCACAGGAACTTTTCGTTTTAGGTGACTCACCGGTATTTTTGCGATTTTAAATTTGTAAGGTTGTGAATTTTGTATAGGGTCTTATTTTCGATGCCCTTTAAGGATACCTCTCATAAGGGTTGGTCGACTGATAACTAATAAGTTATCGGTATCTTATCAAATTTTATGTACATATTTAAAAATAAAAATTAAACACAATTTTGGCATTACTAAAATTTATCACTGATACTGGTTTCAGTAATGCCAAAAATGTATTTCATTAAGCCCAAAAAATTAGTACAAGAATCTGTTATCAATTAATCTGTCCCATCACTGCTTACATGAAATATCTTTAAACACGAACGAAAATAAGATCAAATTTCACTTATGTTAATTGTTTTTTAAAAAAAATAAATAATTGGTTTTTACACTTGAAGATTTTTTATTTAAAGTTTGATTATTTCGTAAATCATATTTTTTTTTAATAAATAAAAGGATGGACTATCTATAAATGAAAATATATAAAGCAAAACAATAATACAGTAGAAATAAATATAATCCCAACAAATATTTGTCAATGGCCACCTGGCCATTGATATGATTTATCTGTTAATGGTACATAAACAACACCCATTAATGGTTTCCGTTGTATTGTACCATCTGGTAATTTATCAATTTGTTCTAATACTTGATCACCACCAGCTGGACCTACCGGTATAATTAAACGACCACCAACCTAATTAGAATTAAGAATTATTATTATTATGTGAAAATGTCTGATTTAAATAAACAAATTAACCTTTAATTGTTCAATGAGGGCCGATGGAAGATTTGGGGAAGCTGCACCAACATGTATAGCATCATATGGACCTAAATCACTGTAACCCACCCGGCCATCAGCTGCCAATAAACGTACACGTCCTGATTTTATTAAATCCGGTTGATCTTTCTCTATATTTGAAATTGATAAATTTACTAATTGCGGTATATGATCAATACCAACAGCTATCCTGTTTTTTTTTTACATTTACAAATACAAATTAGGTGATACTCTCCTATATTGTATCATATTACTATACCCCTTATCGCCCATCATCATCGCCATACAAGCTGTTAAATAACCACTACCAGATCCTATATCCAATGCTCGATCGCCATTAATTAGTTGATCTTTCAATAATTCTAAAGCATGTGCATGCATATGTGGGGCACTGATCGTTACACCGAAACCAATACTTTGAGGCGCATCCATATAGGGGTTGTTTGGTGAATAATTACCACGATCGACTTTCAACATTGTATTCTCAACACTATCACTCTTTACAATCCCATGGGCTAGAATGGCATAATTTTTTTGGTAAGTATAAGGCTCTTGGGTTCCGAAGTTTCTATAGGTGAGTCACCTCAAAACGAAAAGTTCTTATGGCAACTCCCGTTATTTGGCGAGCGATTCGTAAGATATTCCAAGTATTTGTAGGGTGGTACCTGGAGATCATTTTAGCAGAATTAGAACTTCATGGCTCATTTGGAAGTTGGTCAAAAAACGCTCATTTTCAACAAGGCTGCGATTTTCAAGAACGAGCTAAGCACGTAAAACGACTAACAGCGACTCAAAGACCCTCTCAACAATGATTTTTTTAGTTTTTCTCCATTGTATTCTAGAAAAAAAAAAACATTCTCACCTGTTCCAGAATAAAATGGAGAAAAACGAGAAAACTTCATGTTGGGAGTATCTTCGAGTCATTCTAAGTCGTTCTGCGTGTTTAGTTTGTTTTTGAAAAATCGCAACATCGCCAGAAATGAGCGTTTTTTTGACCAACTTCCAAATGAGCTACAAGGTTATAATTTTGCTAAAATGTTCTCTAAGGGCCCTCCTATGAATGTTTGAAACATTTTTCGATTTGCTCGCCAAATAATGGAAGTTGCCATAGGAACTTTCCGTTTTAGGTGGCTCATCCGGTAGAAATAAAATTTTGTGAGTGTATTGAAGGGGTTATTGGAAATCTAAGAAAAAAAATCAACCTCCTCGGTCCCCCCAAGTGGAGGATTGCCCCCGTGGAGGAAGGGTGACACCTGCACAAAAATATCACCATCATAAGCGGAGCATGTTTAAAGGTAAGTGTGATTTTTTTAGATTTTTTCGCCGCTAATAACGTCAAAAAAATTAATAATCCTTGCGTAAATATCACCGAGCGGTTTTTTAGTCGCCCATCTGCGATTCTGCAACATACTTACTACATTCATTACTTAATTATGTGGTTTTCCATTATTCAAACTTTAAAACAAGAATGTACGGACATGGTACAAAACAATCCTGAAAAAATCAGTGGCCTCCGACGATTGGCCGTTGGGGGCGGCTATTAGGAATGCCGCCGCGGAAAGATTCGATTTATTCACTAATTGCAATATTTGTAAGACTAAAAATTTACACAAAACCCTATCGGCACAGTAGAAAACAATCCTGAAAAAATCAGCCGCCTCCAACGATTGGCGGCGGCAGTATGACGGTGGGGGTGGCATGTCTACATAGGATTGGATGGTCAACTCACAACTTTAAGAGAGTAATAAAATTTTGCTACCAAAGACCACTTGGAATGGCAACATTAAGACGTGGTAATTTGAAAATTTCTGTTTATTTTAGCACCTACAACTCAACTAAGACTGACCGCTTTACACCAATGTTGATCATAAACAGCCCTAAATAAAAGGGTCTCCTGTAAAGTTGTGGTCATTTAAGAAATTCAATTAGTTTAGTACTCTCTTAAAGTTGTGAGTTAACTATACTTGGGTGCAAAATGTACAATGAATAAACTGAAGCCTCCAACCGCCAATCGTCGAAGGCGGCTGCTTTTTTCAGGATTGTTTTGTACTATATCCGAACATTCTTGTATAAGATTTTATTAAGGTTTGAATGATGGAAAACCGCATAATTAAGTAATGTTATAGAATCGCAGATGGCCGACTAAAAAACCGCTCGGTGACATTTACGCAAGAATTATCAATTTTTTTGGGGTAATTAGCGGCAAAAAGATCTAAAAAAATCACACTTACATTTAAAGATGCTCCGCTTATGATGGTGATATTTTTGTGCAGCTGTCGCTCCCCCCTTACTTCGCGGTGGGCGCCCGCCCACTTGGGGGGAACCGAGGTTGATTTATTTTTCTTAAATTCCCAATAATCCCTTCAATACACTTACAAAATTTTATTCCAATATCACCTATAGAAACTTCG
>JAZBGW010000828.1:985-17736 GCA_037464815.1 Mylabris variabilis | reverse complement strand
GGTGCCCACCGAAAATTAAGTTGGCCCACCTAATGGCCCACCCTAAAATTTGATGTTAGTTCCGCCACTGTGCCAGACCGTTAAGGACCAATAATTTTTCAAAAAGAAAACCAATTTATTGTGTTTTGGGTGAGAAAATATTTATTTTGGGCGTGTAAAATTCTTCTGCGGACCAATATCGGTTTCTGTGCCAAGGGTTGAGAAGCACTGGTTTATAGACGTTCATAAAGAACTAATGAGAGGGGACAATGGCTGGTACAGAGAGGTGAGCGACTTTTGAGTTTCAATTTCAATGTTTCACGGTCAATCTCGGCTTGTAACATTTAATTTTATTCTGGACGTAAAAAACAAATTTCAAAAATCTAAATGTTACGAACGTATTACAGTATTTTAACACTTTTGGCGGGTGCAAGACCCGTGAACCTTGCTCCGTATTGGAAAGTTAGATTTGATTTCACCCACTTTCTAATAAGCTACGGGGTCCTGCTTTTGATAAAATGTTCTCTGGGGACCTTCCTAAAAATCCTTAAAGTATGATTCAAATCGCCCACCATCTAATAGGGGTTTCATACGAATTAGGTACATTTACAGCAGCAACGTGGTACTAAAATTTTATAATCAAAAACGCGCCTCTACGTTTAGCACAATGAATTCGCTATCTAGCCAGTAATAGTTATTTAAGGAATTCCGCCAGATTGAAAAGACAGCACGAGTCTGGACAAGATTGTATTTTGCGAACTCGACTTGTTCCTTCGTCTAACTAACGTACTCGGGTTCGTCGCGAAACAATCTCTACCAGGCTCGTGCTGTCTTTTCAATCTTATCGGATTCGCGCTCTTGTATGGAAATTTATATTTCAACTTCCTCCACGTCACCTATTAAAAAACTTAATTTCGGAATCTATAGTCGTTGACAAATAACATTGATCTTCGAAAACTAACGAGTGAACTACTCCCTACACGTTAAGTGGTCATCCTTTTGTAGTTGTAAAAATGAAGACAGGAGTAGATTTGACCTATATTGAAGTTTTTGAAATTTTTACTTGATTTTGACCTACGGTTTTTTACTATTATCTGGCAAATGCCTAAAAAACAATTTGTAATTAATTTGTCAAATATTTTGACCACGAAAAACAAAACGTACAGAACAACACTACATTAGTCAAATGCAGGCATTTAATTTTTCGACTTAGTTCATACGTTTTTCAACGGCGGCCGGAGATCAAAGTTATTTGGCGACGACTATAGAGAATTTTTTGTTCAAAGTCTAAGGAGAACTGCTCTATTAGACCTGGCAACGTTGCTCCCGTCATCCTTCATTTATAGTGGTTTAGTGGTGGGGTGATGGTCAAGTCCTTGTCTATGGCGGAGGTTATGTTTGATCCTTTAATTATTCTTTATCTTAATACTTATGTGAAAATTGTCTATGGTGAAAATAATGGAAAGTGATCTATACAGACGAGTAGCTTCAATTCATTGTAATCGAAACGAATTGGAAGCAATTAAATCACGGTACGAATCAGATATCGGTTCGCCAAGGCGTTATGATTCCATCAGAACATTATCAGATCTATTGAAAATCTTGATAAAACGCGACTGTTTGAGTTTGAACAATATTGAACCGTTGATTGAAATTGGACAATGTTATGGCAATGAAGAGATTCAACGTTTAATCAACAAGTACAGGAATAATAACAATACGAATCCTATATTGTTAGAACCACCAACGGAAGCTGGTAATATATGTAATTCATAATTTTCAATAAATGAAAACTAATCGTTTAATTTTCAGTTATAATACAAGAAAATAACGATGCTAAACGGAGGGCTTACCGGTTAATTGCTGAAGAAATTGGCCGTAATTGGAAAGATTTCGCTAGAGCTCTTGATATCAGAGAAAGTCGAATTGAGGAATTGGAAAATGAATCGAAAATATCGGAAAGTACCTACAAAATTCTACGTCAATACGAGAAAAATTGTGATAAACGACGATTTAAAAGCGGTATATTGAACGGTTTAGAGAAAGCCCGACGCTGCGATCTTAAGAATACCGTACAAGAGATATTCGATATTCATTAGATTTGTAATATTTCATATTGTTTATTATTGTCTCAATAAAATGTATCTGTTTCGTATTTGTTTTTTTTGGAAGATATATTTTATATACAAAATCGAACTATAATATTGACAAACAAAAATAATTGAGAAGATTCGTAATTAGAAAATAATTATAATAACTGAAATAAATACGCAATTCAAGTGTAATCAACTATAGTAACGAAAATCTTCCAAAATTTACGCAAATTAAACCGAATATGTACTCTTCGCATTTGAACCACTCTTATCTATTGTATCTTTATGAATTTGATAGTCTATTTTTGTCCTTTGTGGTATATGTAGCCGTTCCTTTAATTTCCTGCCAATCTCTTCAATTGCTTCACGATTGGTAGCATCAGACGTCCATACACCTAACCCAATTCAATGAATTTATTTAGAATTGCAACAATAGAAAATAAATTAATACCAATTTTATCTCCTTTACTTCGAATATTCACAACAGCTCCACATATTTCATCTGAATGCTCGAAAGCTTCACCAATCAAACAGAGTATCTAAAAAAAATTCTCGTGTATAAAAAATTGTGTATACAGATGCTTAATATTTACAATATCCAACCAATATCGATCTAGTTCATTGTTTCTTTGTTTTTTTTCGACATTAATTAACCAACGGCCACCGTTTCGATTCGCTACATCCTCCCACATCGGTTTGATGCCTTTTTTAAACAATGAATAATCATTGCCTTGTCGTAATTCACTGGCTGGTTTAATATGATTGTATAGACTGTAAAATTGTTGTAATATGAAATTTGTTAGCCGTTGAACAACTATCAAACATTATACCTCCAGAAATCTTCGACTGTTTGAAAGGAAGCAATCTCCTTTTGGTTCTTCTCCCATGATTGTGTACGATCGTTCTCATAATACCACAACACCCACTGGTTTTGTAATGGATGTTTTATCGAGAAATCCATCGGGATGTCTGCATCGTTGTCAGTCTTCTGTTCGTTTTTCTCATTCTGAAATCAAGACAATTTTTTGATAAGTTTTCATCCATTTAAGGCTGTCATACATGTTGATACAATATGGCAGATCAATCAAGGTTATATGCCGGATTTAATGGAAGATTTCCCTTGATATCTACCGAGTACTTAATATAAACTAATTGAATTCGATTATTAATTAATTATTCTTTAATACTGTTCTAATAATTACCTCATTTTCTAATGCATTCGTCGACATTTTCGATATTTTTGTCTGGATGGGGAGAAATTCTTTCCAATTCCTCCACAACGACAACTCGGAAAGATTCGAATCAATGCCAACTTTGCACGAATTAAGACACAATTTCCCTACGAAACCAATTCGAGAGACAACTAAAAAAATTCGAGAATTATAGATTTGAAGTTTAATCTATGAAAAAAATAAATAAATTATCCGTAACAGACTTGATAAAAATTATATTCGTTGAAAATAATTTTAAAATAACGAAGTTTCGATGAAACAAGTAGTGGAAATTTTGGTGAATTTAATAATTTAATGTTGGTCATACAATTAAATTTTTTTTCTTTGCAGTCAATTATTATTGTTTTTTTGCTAAAAACTACTAATCCCCTAACATTTGCAGGCTATATTGATTATATTTTAAGAGATATTTGGGTGAATTTTACATAAAAAGAGCGTTTATTATTGTTTTGGGAATTTATTTTTTAACGTTGGTTCGTTTTCGACCTGAATCCAAATGTAATGGATGTTGTCATTTTGTCATTGATTTCCCACATTTTGAGCGTTTATCGAAATTTATAATTTATGGTATAAATTCATAATTTTCGATAAGTATTGCATTCTTTAGATGAAGAGTTATTCTATAAATCTGACGAATGATAAATAAAACTTTACGTTTGGATCAATTTTTCTGGTTATTTTAGATAATTCTAGAATTATTGTTGGTAAGTTTGACAACACCGCTATCAGGTTGACAGCAGCACACGTGATAAGTAACGTTATTGTTTATCTCATCGTTTTTAACCCCCAATTTTTTGATCTCCTGAAAAAATTCCAATAAAATTGAAATTTCAGTATGACACAAACATTTCCAACAGATTGGGATATTGAGAAGTACCGAGACGATACGGCCCCTGAAGAACATTGGATATTACGACGGGAATTCATGTTGGCGCATAAAGATAAATTTCCTGAAGACTATTTAGTTGCTTTATCACGAGCATTTGCCAATATTGAATTTTTAGGTTGTACGTAAGTAATTTATCGGATTTAGTTTTTGAGTGAATGAGAGTAACGTCTGTAGACACGTAAATCTAGAAGAATCAAAGTACCACTAAATGATGGGTATCTTTCTAGTAATTCCACATTACAGCCACAAAATTTGATTAAAGTATGAGCCCCACTTAAAAATTACATAATTTTGTTTTTAGTTACCCAGAACCGCTGATGAGGCGTATCGCTGAACTATCAAAAGATGTAGCGGCTAAGTATCGTGAATTGAAACAGGCTAAATTACAAAGAACTTGTGTATCGGCGTCAAATGCAGCCGAAAATAGAATAAGTACGATTATTGTCAATTAACGATTTCTTGTGTAATAATTTGTGGTATTTTTAGAGAAAAAACCGGCATACAGACAACAAACAAGAAGGAATTAAACGAATTATGTAGATAATTGTATTTGTAAGAAAAATAAATCATTGAGAATCTAAATCATTTTCCAAATCAGTATAAATTATAGGAAAGTGTTGTACTCTCCCACTAGACCATCCTATTGATAGACAAGCACCAGCTTTAAAATTCTGTTGAAAAGCGATACTGCACGGTATTTCAATTTCATTAATTCCTATAACGATCGAACTGAAATTTCAGAATTACTTTATGCAACCAGAAATTTAATTGAATTTATACCTTGGTATTAGTTGTAGCATTGGTAATTTTGTTACACTAAAAATCGTAATACAATTAGTATCGTTATACAATACAGCTAAATGTTGTCCTTTCGGATCACTCTCCAGACACCGTACTAATCCACCGATATAAAACCCATTCAATTCACATTTGGTAACATCAAATAACGGTAATGCATGATTAGGTGAGCTACCTTCATTACCAGAAAAAATTAAATCACTTTGAACATTCAAACCATAGATGATTGTTTCAGTTGTTGTAGCAAATAATAGACTACAACCATTATTTACCCAACAAGCTGCTTGTATACGTCCTGATAGAATTGTCCAACGTTCACTCTCCCAATTACGACAATCCCATATTTTAAAAACAATACCATCAGATGCACTGAATAATTTATCTTTAGATGGTGACCATTTCAATAGAACATTACCAGGTTCTTTAGAACCTTTCAAATTTGCTGTACGATCCAAATCAGTATCCCATACAATTAAATTTGAATCATCACCGGCTGCTGTCACTAAAATATCACCTCTAGGACTCCAAGCTATACTAATCACTGGTTTATGTTCTAAACGATGAAGGATTGTTGCATGATTAGCAGACGGTCTCAGTACTAATGAATTAAAATCAATATTCCATATGATGATACCGTTTTCATGACTGATTGCTATTTCGGTTGATGACATCGGTCGCCAAGCAATCGATGTTATATTCTTTTGTTGTTTACATCGTAATAATGGTACGAAATTATTATCATTACTGTAAATTGTGACGCTATCATCGCATGTTGCTACAGCCAATCGTGATATGTGCGGATGCCAAGCTAAGCATCGAATCGAATTATTTTTCCAGTTACGTGTTTGACTCGTTTCATCGATCAAATCAATCGTTAATAGTTGTGAATGTGGTTTTACTATCAACTGTACTTTATTCACATATTCTATTAAAGTTAATAGCAATTTAGCACTTCTATTCACTACGAAATGATGATGATAAGTTGCTGCACGTACAGCTTCAATTAAACCTTGTTCTGTATAGATTTGTGTTAATTGTTTCAAAAATGGTATATTTGTTGGTATAAATAGACTTCTACTTTCATCCACCATACCAACTGGATGTAATCGATCACGGGTTATATGAATTTTCGGGTGTTTCTCTACCTATTTGTAAAATATTTATCGTGAAATTTATTAGATTGAAAATATAACCACAACAATTTACCGCATTTGTGAATGTTGAGATATTTGCAATTTGTACATCCATTGATTGAGTTCGACCATTGATCTCACAAATTGGTATTTGACCAACATCGGGAGTTGAAAATTCTTTCAGATTATGCATTTTTAACTATTTAAAAAAATTGTTTAAATGAAGGTAAAAATTGTAGGTTATGCGGGCGCCAACC
The DNA here is from genome assembly GCA_037464815.1 of Mylabris variabilis. Classification (NCBI taxonomy): domain Eukaryota; kingdom Metazoa; phylum Arthropoda; class Insecta; order Coleoptera; family Meloidae; genus Mylabris; species Mylabris variabilis. Next base: position 11,355 of record JAZBGW010000828.1, on the reverse strand, counting down.
AATCAAATTTGAGCAGTTCTGCCAACATCGATTTTTTAAAATATATCAAAATTCTTTAATATATTATAATTTTAAAAATAATAAATTTTTTAAGCAAGAAAACTATAAATTAGGGATTGTCCAATTATTTTAAAAATTATTGAGCCAAGGGTAGTTTTATTGATGAATTAATAATTGAAAAGAGCAATGTTGCCAATGGTAGAATTTGAATGGGCATGCCCAGTGACATTGTAAATTTAACTTTATTCCTAATTTCGTGACTTATCTACATTCTAAATGATGATTGATGATAAATGTTCAGAAACAATGTAGCTAAATAAAAAGAAAAACGTATTTCAATTACCATTACAATATCGAGTCGTGAAAACTTTTGTGTTCTGTTGTCCTGTATCAAGTCGAAGAAGATAATGCTGCCAACAGTATAATTTCAAAGATTCCAAAACAAGTAGTATTATCTATGGTAGTAGTAGTAGTAGTAGTTTTTAATCTTCTGTTCCGTAGAGATAAATAGTTTTCAAAACAAATTATTATTCTTATTCTGTTTATGAGTAATGCGTTAGTAATTTACATAATAATAGTTAAAGAAGATAATTAACAAGGCGTCAATCGATCAATTGAAGCTGACAGTAGAGCCAACATTGTAGTATTTATGCATTTTTACCGATAAATTGTCAATATCTTCTAATTTATTGTACAATTTCCTTTAAATTTGCTCAAATTTTTAGCGGATTTTCAAATAATTTTCCGATTAGTTGAAAATGCTGGTTTATTGACCAATCAAATTCGAAAATGCAGTACTGCCAATAATGAAATTGTTGGGATTTTTGGCGACTACTGTCAAAAATTTGTCGATCTGTCAGCCACGTATTTTGTTTTTGCATGTAAATTTTATAATCTTGTTGGATTTTTGAAATAAAATAAATTCCTGAGAGAGAAATCGCCTATAAAATGGTAAAACAATTTAAAAATTAACTATAGACTTGATTTGAAAAAATTGTGAAATATTGTTTTTATTGTAGCCTCTCCGTTTGGATATAAAACGTAAACTAACAGCCCGTTCGGATCGTGTAAAATGTGTTGATTTACATCCAACTGAACCATGGATGTTGTGCTCTTTATATAATGGTAATATAAATGTATGGAACCATGACAATCAACAATTGGTTAAAACGTTTGAAGTGTGCGATTTGCCGGTTAGGGCTGCAAAATTTGTGCCACGTAAAAATTGGATAATCGCCGGCTCTGATGATATGCAAATACGTGTTTTTAATTATAATACATTAGATCGAGTACATGCTTTCGAAGCACATTCAGATTATGTACGTTGTATTGTTGTACATCCAACACAACCCTATATCCTAACAGGAAGCGGTAATTTATCGAAATTTTCTCTCTAGTGATGAAATAATTTATAATTATTGATTGTTAATAGATGATATGTTGATTAAATTGTGGAATTGGGAGAAGGCATGGAGTTGTCAACAGGTATTCGAGGGACATTCTCATTACGTGATGCAGATCGCTATCAATCCCAAAGATAATAACACATTTGTTAGTGCATCATTGGATCGTACATTAAAAGTATGGCAATTGGGTGCATCCACGGCGAATTTCACACTAGAAGGTCATGAGAAAGGTGTTAATTGTGTTGATTATTATCATGGTGGTGATAAACCATATATAATATCCGGTGCTGATGATCGTTTAGTAAAAATCTGGGATTATCAAAATAAAACTTGTGTTCAAACATTAGAGGGACATACACAAAATATTAGTGCTGTATGTTTCCATCCAGAATTACCAATTGTATTGACTGGCAGTGAAGATGGTACAGTACGTGTATGGCATGCGAATACACATCGTCTTGAAAGTAGTCTAAATTATGGTTTAGAACGTGTTTGGACAATTTGTTGTTTAAAAGGTTCCAATAATGTTGCATTAGGTTATGATGAAGGTAGTATTTTAGTGAAAATTGGACGTGAAGAACCAGCTGTTAGTATGGATGCTAGTGGTGGTAAAATTATTTGGGCTAAACATTCCGAATTACAACAAGCCAATTTGAAAGCATTACCAGATGGTGCTGAAATACGTGATGGTGAACGTTTACCAGTTGCAATAAAAGATATGGGAGCTTGTGAAATTTATCCACAAACAATTCAACATAACCCGAATGGACGATTTGTTGTTGTTTGTGGTGATGGTGAATATATTATTTATACAGCAATGGCATTAAGGAATAAAGCATTTGGTAGTGCACAAGAATTTGTATGGGCACAAGATTCAAGTGAATATGCTATACGTGAAGCTAGTTCAACAATAAGAATTTATAAAAATTTCAAAGAGAAGAAGAATTTTAAACCGGATTTCGGTGCTGAAGGTATATTCGGTGGTTGGTTATTAGGTGTTGTTTCTGTATCTGGTTTAACATTTTACGATTGGGATACACTTGATTTAATACGTCGTATTGAAATCCAACCAAAAGCTATTTATTGGTCAGATACTGGGAAATTAGTTTGTTTAGCAACAGAGGATAGTTTCTATATTTTATCATATGATGCTGATCAAGTACAGAAAGCAAAAGATGAGAATAGTGTAGCTGAGGATGGTGTTGAAGCAGCATTTGATGTATTAGGTGAAGTTAATGAAACTGTACGTACTGGTTTATGGGTTGGTGATTGTTTCATTTATACAAATTCGATAAATCGTATCAAATATTTTGTTGGTGGTGAATTAGTTATAATTGCACATCTAGATCGTCCATTATATGTTCTTGGTTATGTGCCACGTGATGATCGTTTATATTTAGCTGATAAAGAATTAGGTGTTGTTAGTTATCAATTATTATTATCAGTACTTGAATATCAAACAGCTGTAATGCGTCGTGATTTTACAACAGCTGATCGTGTCTTACCATCAATACCAAAAGAGCATCGTACTAGAGTTGCACACTTTCTCGAAAAACAAGGTTTTAAAAAACAAGCATTAGCAGTTAGTACAGATCCGGAACATCGTTTTGAATTAGCATTAGCTTTAGAAGATTTGAATACAGCAAAAATTCTAGCACAAGAAGCTAACAATCCACAAAAATGGAGTCAATTAGGTGAATTAGCAGCATCAACAAACAATCTACAATTAGCTAAAGAATGTATGCAAAAAGCCCAAGATTATGGTGGTCTATTATTATTAGGCACCAGTTCTGGTGATGAACATTTAGTTCAAACACTTGGTGAATGTACATTGAGTGAAGGCAAACATAATTTAGCATTCTTATCATATTTTCTATTGGGTGATTTAAATAAATGCTTAGAAATCTTAATTAATACAGGACGTTTACCGGAAGCAGCAATGTTTGCACGTTCATATCTACCGGATAAAATTTCTGATATTCTACAATTATGGAAAGCGAAATTATCACAAACGAATGAGAAAGCTGGACAAAGTCTAGCTGATCCAAAAGATTACGAAAATCTATTTCCAGGTTTAAAAGATGCAATTGATGCACAATATTACTATGCTAAACAACGAAATGGATTACCATTAGCTAAAGATTATAAAAATATTACACCGAATCATGAGAGGAATTTAATTGCCGAAATGAAGGCTGCCAACCAAACTGATATTGCTGGACCATCTACATCAGCACATAAAACGTAAGTTTATCATACAAATGTCGATAGAAAAAAAAATCATTAATTGATATGATATTTAAGACCATTGGATGATCAACCGGAAAAGACATCCTCTCAACCAACGGACGTTGAAGACGATCTCGATTTGGATTTGGATGGAGTCAATATTGATGATAATATTGATACTACTGTAAGTATAGCATGGATTTTTAGTAAATTAATTAAAACAAATCTGATTTACAGGATATTAATATTGATGATGATTTGTTGAGTGATTAAAAGTTTGTTTCGCTGAAATTATATCCTAAAAGTATTTTCTGTATTAATTTCGAATGAATGTTGATGCAAGAAACTCTAAAAACTTACAATATTGTTTATTTGTAATAAAATACAAAAAGTTAAATAAAAAATAATAATAATTGTACACTACGCCACTGGTGGTTTGTGTATTGTCTCAAAAATTACCGATAATATAGTAACTGCTTATTATCGACCAGCTTATTACACCGTTGCCAAACATTCCCTAATTATTGTTTTGTAAAGAATTTTACAGGCGTCTTGTGTGATGACGTCATTCACGCAAGAAACTACTTTTAAATCTTAGAATTGTCTTAAATGTTTACGTTTAATTGAAGACAGTCATGTTGTAATTACAATTTAGACATGTTGTTTCAAAAACATAAAGAAATGTAGATGTTTGTGGCGACACCTATTATTCGGTAGTGGGAACTTGTTAATTGTTGGGGAGCCTGGCAACGCTGGTTGGACGCCACGCCATTTTGTAGTTCTCCAACAGGGGTTTCTGAGACGTTTTTCGCTTAGAGGATTTGTTTCTCCTTGTTGAGAAAATAATGGTTTTTCTCCAAATTTTCTCAATTATGTGACGATAAAACAATTTGTGTAATGTACGTATAATATAAATATGGTGCGTGTAGTGTTTGAATGAGTGCGTGCTATTTGTATTAGCACCCGGCATCTTGCTAAATTTTCCTCTAATCAGCCTACTCAATAAAATTGGGTGTTTTATTAAAATCGTAAAGAGAAAAATTAAGATAATTTTTATTTATTAAAAGTTGAAAATAAATGTTCTATGATGATGTATACGGTGAGTATTTGAGGAATTCTATTTATCTATTTTTAGATTCTAATCGTACAACTGTCAAAATTCGATCTTTTTGGATTTTTCGGAGGGAAACTCGGTGTAATTGTAAAATTAATTTTTCAGGGCACTACTACTGAACAAGATAATCGCTTCAGCGATAAAGAAAAGAAGTTATTGAAACAAATGAAATTTAGTGATTGCTTAAGTCAAAGGGTGTGTATACTATTGTGTTGACTATAAACTTTTATTCTTCGCCCTTGTAGATTTATGTGTTTATTGAAATATTGTTGCATGGTTACAGGTGGATATGTCCAAAATTAAATTGGATGTCATTAAACCATGGATACAAGATAAATTGACAGAAATTTTAAAAATTGACGACGATGTTGTTGTTGATTTCGTCTATAATCAATTAGACGAAAAAGTAGTAATTTCTTAACTAACTAATCAATTCAATCCATTAATTACCTTTTGTATTCTTTATAGTATCCTGATCCGAAGAAAATACAAATTAATCTTACTGGATTTTTACATGGTAAGAACGCTCGTGAATTCATGGCGGAATTGTGGGCGTTACTAATATCAGCACAGGAGAATCCTTCAGGAATACCCGATTCACTTATCGATATGAAACGTGAAGAACTCGTCAAGAAAAAAGTAAAATCACACTTGTTTTTTTTTTTTACTAAATTGTACAATATTCAAATTGTTCGTTTTTCGATTGATAGGAGAAAGAGGAGAAAGATCGAGAGATACGTGAAAAGGAGCGTGAAAGAGAAAAATCGGATAAAGAGAAGAAATATCGTGATCGTGATCGATCAAGATCTAGACGTAGATCACGTTCAAAATCACCACGGCCTAGGCATTCTAGTCCACATTCAAATAAAAACAACGATCCTGATAATAAAGAGAGATCATCAAGTCGTTCAAGATCAAGACCGAAATTGGATGATTCAAAGAATGGTAATATTAGTCCTGAACAAAATGAACATAACGGACGGGAAGTTACTGTTAAACTTGAACCTGCCGATTCCAAACATGTCTTGTAAGTTTTACAATTTTTTAATGCAATAATCTTAATCTTTTCCCCCATTGTTGTTTTTATTAGGGAAACTTCACAAGTCGTCTCCAAGCTTCAAGCTAAGTTGATGTCAATGGCTGGCAGCAATACTAAACAACCATCACGGTCCCGTTCAAAATCAGCATCCCGGTCGTCCCGTTCAAAATCTGCATCCCGTTCAAAGTCCAGGTCACGATCATCGAGCCGTGCTTCAGCAGGAAAAGATCGCAAATCACGTTCACTATCCAAGGATGAAGTCCGTGTAGGTGGGGGTGGTGGTGCTGGTGGTAGTGGCGTTGGTGGTACTACTAGTGGTGGTAATGATAAAGACAAACGTCGATCACGTTCAAGTTCAGATGGTTCAAAAGATAATTTCGAAATACGCAAGAAAGAAAATAGTGTTCAAAAGAAACGTCACTACAGAACGAACAAAGATAGTTCAGATAGTGAAGTGGATGATAAGAATAAAAGGAAGAAATCATTATCGAAATCACCAAGAAGAACTAGAAGAAATAGCCGAGATCGTGATAGGGATAAGAGTCCAAGGCGCCGGAGGAGTACCAGTAGGAGTCGACGAAGTTTGTCAAGGAGGAGATCTACTAGTCGAAGAAGGAGTGTATCGAGAAGGTGGGATTTTTATTGTTCTTTTGTTATGTTTTTACAATTCATAAAATAAAACCATAAACAAACAAACATACGAACGAACAAAATAAAATAATGTATTTTTAATGGGGCCATAGGGTATGTTTAGTTAATGTATATGTGACTTTCTATCTAATATTTCATGAAAATAAACTCATTTTTGTTACTTTGATAATAAATAATGAGACAGTAAATATTTTTCTACAAACAAAGCAGGTACAAAATATTGATTTTATGTTGATTGAATCGACTCTGTAAGCACATAGAAAATAGAGTTAAATTTATATAAGAATGAATACTGTTAAATTTAATTAAATTTTGTTGTAATTGTAATTTGTTATGTTGTATTATTAATTTTTACTTCAAATTACAGATAGATTTTTGCTTCCAGACGTAGTCCATCGAGAAGCAAGAGGAGTCTCAGTCGTCGCCGAAGGAGCGTCTCACGTTCCCGTCGGAGTACATCGCGTCGTCAAAGTCCACGCAGAAGACGAAGCTACAGTCGTCGTCGCAGTCCAAGCAGAAGCCGCCGTACTAGACGCAGCCGAAGCCGACGTAGTCCAAGTCGCCGAAGGCGTAGTCCAAGTAGAAGACGAAATAGTAGCCGAGATAGGTTAGTCTTTGCTTTTTTTTTGATCTTGTTTTTTCTTTCGTTTTCTTTTTTAAACGTTAATTTGGTGATGTTATGTAAATTTTAGAAGAATTAGTCGACAGAGTCGCAGCCGTGACCGCAACCATAGGAGAATTTCCCGCGACCGTCGACGATCGAGGTCAAGAGATAAACGTTCACGGTCGCGTCGTCGTTCCAGAGATCGAGGCAGCTTACGAAGAAAATCACCAATTCGAGCCAAATCGCGGGAGAGAATTCGTAAACCTAGTCCTAGTCCGGCAACGCGAAGCGATCGTCGGGATCAACGGGATGAATCACGTGGATCACGGCCAACACCTCGACGACCCGAAGAGAAGAAAGAAGAGCCATTATTACCATCATCATCATCAGCAGCAGCAACAACAGTACCAAGACGTATTGAAGACAGTAGTACTACTACGAATACTAGTAGTAATAGTAATAAACGTGGTATTATTGATGATTCACATAAAATTGAAAAGAAAATTGACGAAAAACGTAAGGTGGTAAATTTAGGTGAACATAGTGATGTGGATGTAAAAACTAAAGAACGTGGTAAAAAGGCAAAAAGTGCAAGTCTTGAAGATGATAATCATTTAATACCACCTTTAGGACCACCACGATATTCACGGAGTTTATCACGAACACCATCACCGTTTATTAAAGCAAATGAATTTCCACCAAAAGCTAAAACAAATCCTATTACTGTTAAAGATGATAAAAAGAAAATTAAAGAAAAAACTGAAGTGAAAACAAAGAAAATTATTAAAAAACGTTCATCACGTAGTGATTCTGAATCAAATTCAAGTGATTCAGATAGCGATACACAACAACAAAGGGAACGAGAAAGAGAACGTAAACGAATTAAAGCGAAGAAACGTTCAAAGAAACGAGACTCTAGTTCTAGTGATAGTGATGTAGAATATACAACAAGTAAAACAAAGAAAGATAAAGATAGTAGTGTCGAAATGGATACGAAAACAACAAAGAAAATGAAAGAAACACGTAAATCACGCCGTGATAGTAGTGAAGAACGAGTGATTAAAAAACGACATCAAAGTAGTGATTCTGAAGATGAAAAGAAAATTAAAAAGAAACGTACTAGATCGGAGAGTTCATCAGAACGAGTACGTAAAACTAGAAAAGATGAGAGTAGTGATAGTGATATTCCATCAAAAAGTAAAACAAAAAAGAAAATCGATAATAGTTCAGATGAATCAGATATTGAAAAAATTGATAAAAGTAATAATAAGAAACATCGGAAAGAGACATCATCAGATAGTGATGATGAGGCAATTAAGAAGAAGAAACGTAAAAAGAAAATAACAAAAACACCACCAACGGATTCTGATGAAGAAATCGAATCGAAGAAACGTAAACGCGATAAGAAGCATAAAAAGAAGAAGAAACACTCGAAAAAGCATAAAAAACATAAAAAGAAGAAGGTGGAGAGTGATGATACTGATAATAGTGATGTGGAGGTTATTAATGAAGATGAGAAGAAATTGAGAGAGAAGGCTCTAAAATCAATGAAACGGCAAAACTCTAGCGACAAGTCGGAGTAAAGAGAATCAATCGTGTAATATATACCTATTTTGAAATTTAATTTAAAAAACAAAACAAAAAACAAAAACCGATTTCAATTTAGATTTTTTTTTTAATAATTAGGTAAAATGATCTTTAGATTATATTGAGTGACTTGTAATTTTTTCCGTTTTAATCTTTTTTTTTGTCATTCATTCCGTATGTTGCTGTCTTAATAAAATTGATATATATGTAAATAAGCGATTTTTTTTATCTAGAATTCAAAAATAGCGCTTATTTATAGGGATTTTTTAAGTATTTTGTTGGCGGCGTCTAAGAGAAAAATTCGAGCCAGATATGGGGAAAATAATATTGATTATAATTTCAGTCGGTTAGATGAATGTTGTCTAGTAGGTTGTTTGTCGGTTTTTCGTTATCCTAACCTAAATTTTGTTTTATTCGCCTTTTATTTGCATTTTTTCGGCTTTTTATTATTTAAACAATTAGAATATTAGTAATTAAATCGCTGTTTTATTGTTATGGGTTATGGTGGTTTAAAATTTAATAAAAATGATATGTACAGCAACCAGAACACCACAAGAATCCTTCTCTTCTGATGTAAGTTGAATTTTATCTTTTTTTTCGATTTTTTTAGGTGATTTCTAATAGAAATTCCGATGTTATTAGAAAGTTTCCAGCCTATTTTATGATTTTTAACGGGAGTTTTATTCAAGAATTTGTTGAAAATTGCCTTTTTCTCAGTCGAAAACAATTTTTATTTACTTCCTCAACCAGGTGTTTATGTTTACACACACACGCAAACTTAATTCGTATAAATTTAATATTATTTTTCGGTTAGATAATTTTGTACCTGATTTGGTTACGGTTGGTTAAGTTATTCGCATTGGGGGTTAAAATCGACGACTTTAATTAATTCTTAAGAGAATTAGATTTGAAAATCATTGGAGCGATTTACAAACAGAATTATTAACACCGAATACATAAACATATAGATAGACATTCACACGTTTAGGAAGAATTTTTCTAATGTCCTTATCGATTTCTTCAAGAGAATGTAAAAGGCATTCACCTTTCTGGAATGAAATGATCGAATTTTTATGTTCCCTATATTTAATGTTGGTTGGTTCTCTAACAGTATAACAAAACAGTGACGGCGACAATAACAGGGCGTTGTTAATTGTTATCATCATTATTATTATTTTAATTATTATTAGGATTGTCGTCAATTCATTAACATTTTATTTTTAGAAAGTTACTTCATATGTACATGATCAAAATATATTTTGTTTATTTAATTAAATAACGAATTTACATACAATTTGTTTTTGGATGGAAATTAGTCGATGTGGGTCGGGTATTATTGGTTATTTGTTTGATAAAACAATCAATTAATTGAGTAATTAATAGATATTGAATCTTATTAGTGGTTACTTACCTATTGGAAATTTAATTAATTATTGATTTTTCAAATCTGTTTTATTTAAATTAAAAAAATGTTGAAATTGGTATCTGTAAACATGACAATTTTTTTTTTAGAAATTTCACGATTTCTCTTGCCCTATACATGTCCAGTTCAATTCCGCAATCGCCATCGTTACCAAATGTCAACATTATTTTTATTTATCTGTTGGAATTATTCAATTTAACGATTTAAACTTTAACATAAGGATCGTTAATATTATAAATTTGTGATATTTTTTTCCCCTTAAAATTATAATGAATAAAATGTTATAATATTGTATTCGATATGATATGATATCAGTC
>JAZBGW010000827.1:6709-20243 GCA_037464815.1 Mylabris variabilis | reverse complement strand
CTTGAGATACTGTATCCATACTAACATAGTAAGCGCCTAGTAAATTTATTGCCGCTCGACTGTTAGATAGTTCGGACTGTGACATCAGCGCACCAAAATCCGGTCTATGGTTATCAGTTACTTTATCCCATCACTGCTCATATGAGATATCATTAAATACCATCGAAAATAAGCCACCCTGTACAGTGAAACCTGTCAAGTTGGACACCTCTGTATATTGGACACTTTTCAATTGTCCTGGCGAAGTTACATTGTTTTAAATGCACATTTATTCCTGTAAGTTGGACACCTGTCTAATTTGGACACACTTTTAAATGACTGTATAGTATTTTCACCTGCTTACACTGGACACTCGTGCTAGTTTTAGCATATTTGATCGAATTTTTCCACTGATAATATAAAAATTCAAAACTAATGAAATTCGTTTGGAGAAATTTCTTAAAGGAGACGAGAAGTAATGCAAAAATTTTGCTAGGGAAGTATTTCAGCTTTATCAGGATTTACAGGTCACTGTAGATTGAGATTCTTAATAAATTGAACACCTGTCTACATTGGACAGTTTTTTGATAGCACCACAAGTATCCAACTTAGAGAGGTTTTACTGTATTTTATTGACCCTGTGTTCTAAAAACACATAAAAGTGAAATTCTTGAATTTTGGTCCCACTACAATTGATGCTATTTATAGGATTATCTCCCACGTGTTGTGGAAATTTTTAAAGACTAGCTCGTCTGCTATACACTCTTATACGTGAGTCATAATAAAAATTTCCATGCATATATCCCATCATATCGACCGGATTTTAACATTAATTTATTAATAGAATCTTACATAATTCGTAGAATTAACGCAAATTAACGTTAATTGATCGTTTCTTATGTGTTTCAGGCGACTTTGGCAAATATCAATGTTGGCAATTCTTCTTACATATTCTATCAGCATTAACTGCAGGCCTACATATGTTGTCTTTAGTAACAGTAGCCGCCGTTCCTGACCACAGGTAAACTGAAACAAATTTCTACAGGCTGTCCCGGGAGTCGCGCATTTTCCCCTAAAGGGCAGATAGGCCATGAAATTCTAAGACCACACAGGTAATTAATAGTTAATGAAATTGAGTAGCCAATCAGGTGCTCTCTTAATTTGAACGGCTGTAGCGCCAGCTCTCTAACTGGTCCGCTTCCCACGTCAAGACTCATTCCTTCTCTCTTTTTATAGCTGTAGCGAGCTCTTGATTGGCTATTTGATTTAATTAATAACCTGTGCGTCAAATGACAAAATGATACAGGACTTTTCGTCTTAGAATTTCATCCCCTTTAGAAGGAATGCGCCACTTACGGGACATCCTGTATAAAAAACATTTATTAAATAATTTCTTGTAATAGATGCGAAATTCCGGAGATCGATATCAATCAAACAATGGCCGATTTAAATGATACAATATTATCAATCTATTTACCACAATTACCGACCGGTAAATTCGATACTTGCACCTTTATCAATACAACAACCAATGAAACAATCCGTTGTAATGCCTGGGTATATAATACAACTTATTATGAATCATCTAGAGCAATTGAATGGAATTTTGTGTGCGATGACCGTTGGAAAGGTGCTGTAGCCCAATCAATGTACATGTTTGGTGTCTTCACTGGTGCTATAACATTAGGCAATATGGCCGATAAATACGGCCGTAAAATCGTCTTCTATTGGTCGGCTATTTTACAATTAATTCTCGGTGTAGCTGTTGCCTTCACACCGGAATATTTCTCATTTCTTATATTACGTTACCTATACGGTATATTCGGTTCAGCTGGTAGTTATATACCAGCATTTGTATTAACAATGGAATTGGTTGGGCCAAGTAAACGTTCCATGTGTGGTGTAGCATTTCAAGCAGCATTTGCTTGTGGTATAATGTTAGTAGCCGGTTGGGGGGCATTAATTAAACAACGACAATTATTACAAATCGTCTATGGTTTACATGGTTTATTATTAATTGGACATTGGTGGTTGATGGATGAATCACCAAGATGGTTATGGGCGAATGGTCGTATACGTGAAGCTGTCGAAATTGTAAAGAAAGCTTTAAAGATGAACAATTCAACAATAACAATCGATACAGCTGATTATGTATCGAATAATAAAATTAAACAACGTACAGAAACAGATGATGGTGATAATAATGCAAATTTATGTGATTTATTTAAAACGACAAATTTACGTAAAAAAACTCTAAATATCTGTTTCGCATGGTTCGCTAATTCGTTAGCCTATTACGGATTATCTTTAAGTTCAGGCAGTCTGAGTGGTAACCCATTCTTGATACTCTTCATAATGGGTTTGGTTGAATTGCCAAGTTATGTGTTAACCGTCTATTTCATGGATCGATTAGGTAGAAGATCATTGATGGCAAACAATATGATCATTGGTGGTGTTTGTTGTATATCAGCTGCTTTATTAACAATAGGCAGTATAGAATCAACCATATTAGTATTTCTTGGTAAATTCTTAATAGCCAGTAGTTTTGCTATAGTTTATAATTATTCAGCTGAATTATTTCCAACGGTTCTACGTAATTCAGCAATGGGTTTAGGTTCAATGTGTGCAAGAACATCAGGTGCATTAACACCATTACTATTACTATTCGATTCATTAGATCCAACATTACCATCGATTATATTTGCTGTATTAGCTATATTATCCGGTTTATGGACTTTATGGTTACCGGAAACATTAAATAAACCAATGCCACAAACTTTAGAAGATGGTGAAATGTTCGGTATTGGTGATACATGCTTTACAGCATGTTTAGGTGGGAAAGAATATACGCCGACTGCTACTAGTGATGATAATGGAACAAAAAAGGAGGCTAAAAATGAGCAGACGGAACCTTTAAAAAGTTGAAAATCTTGCAACTAGAAAAAAGTTTGTTGTAAACTATTTAGATATCTTTTGAAAACTTTTAGTAAAGAATTTTTATATAAAACTCGCATTTTTAATATTATCCAATTGTTTCATAATCCTACTATTTGACTCAAAACAATACCGTCAATGTTGCGTGGGCTTGTGCCGCCCGGGTGCAAGACTGCCTTGTGCCCTTTAGTTAAGGGCACATCGGACTTATATGTCGACTCGCAGGGCGAAACTAGTGAATTCTCAAACATCGATTACCCCCTTGGTTTTTTAAGATATAGTCAAATATTGAGGTGCGTTGGATAGAGCATTTCAAGGTGCATGTTCTAAAACTTTGTTTTGAAAAAATGTGAACTCTTGGACCCTGTTTTTTCGTACATTTTTGTTCAAAACTGGCTAAAACTTGGCCAATATTATCGATTTTCAATATTTATCAACTGATTTAGATAGCAAATTGAAAGAACTTTCCATATCTTGAAGAATTTCCCGGATATGTTTGTTAGTTTTTCGATAACTGGAGAAAATTTGAAAAATTTTCCAGCAGTAATATCATGCAAAATTTTCAAAATAGAAAATCAATCTCTCGTATTTAAAAAGTTGATGTAACAGGTGAGAACATGACGTTCGCTTAGAATCCAGTTTTGAAAATTAAGTGATTTTCACAGAAAATTTGAACACCCTTTTTCACCTATCATTTAGAACTATTCAAATTAATTAACTTGATTTTTGATGGATATGAAAATGTCGGAAATTTTATCTACTTTCACGGCCATTTCATCATAATGGAAAATATTTTGAAAATCTGCCTGCAAATTCGATTTTCAATAGACCATGTTTATGTTGTTCTTGTGATTTTGTGTGCAAGTACGAAGAAATATACGAAAAAAACAGGGTCCAAGAGTTTTCACTGCTATTCAGAATTTTATCACATTTTTCCAAAACAGAAAGCTTAGAACATGCAGTCAATTATTGACAATATCTTAAAAAACAAGCCAGTAATCGATGTTTGAATATTGACTATTTTCGCACGCTAAGTCGACATATAAGTCCGATATGCCCTTAATGATAAGTCATTGTTGAAATAATCAATTTTATTTTTTGAGTATCTCTAAATTTAAATAATTTTGCCACCCCTACAATGTGTATTACATCCGCTGCACCCCCGTACGGAACGGATCTGAATGTAAAAGGGCAGGTAAGCTTGCTACAACGAATTTGAAGGTGATTGAGTAACGAGTAACTTTATTTACACCTAATTACATAAGATTCCAACTGTTTTTTTCTATTATTATTATTATTATAAATATTATTTTTATATACACTGAAAAATGAATATTACCAGTAATACCCAATTTTTTCCCGAATAGAAACTAAAAATTGTCTATAGAAAGATCAATAAGAAAAAAGAGAGCTTCTCAATAAACGTATTGTAGTTTTACACATAAACACAGAGAGATAGAAAGAGAACATTAAACAATAAAATTCACTAATTCTACAATATTAGCAATAATACATTCAATAATAATAACTGAATGGGTGCTATATCGCAAAATTTCCCTAAAATAATCCATAAGAAATTACGCAAAAAGGAAAGACGACCGAAATCAATCAAATAATCACAGACGTTGAAGACTAGTTACAAATTAAAAAATAAATTCGTTGTTATTTCCACACACAAAAAAAAATATTTCTTTTTCTCGAAACATCAACAATAATATAGATAACCGAAAAATTATTAAAGATATGTATCTTTATATGGTAGATATTTAACGATTTACAAAAATTAAATAGAATTTTTATTTTTTCCAACTTTCTCAAAAAGGTCAAAATACAAAAGCTAAATTCTACACGAACCAGTTATCACAACACATTAACCCTGGAGGTCTTAATTTTTTCCCATTTTCCCCTTTTAATAGAAAAATATGAGCATAACATTTGATAAACTACATTTTTTTAAATAATAAATTAGACTATATTATAGATGTCGCTAGATTTGTGTTATAGTAATAGCGCCATCTACACGAGAAAAAATTAATCAAAGCCTCCAAATATTTTTTTTATATACAATTTAAATTAACTCCGTTCTGGTGAACTGGTCTGTGGAATTTTCATATTTGTATTTTGATTATTACCACCACTTAATGCTGTATGTACAACAATACTTGGTTGTCCTGGTGATGGTGGATGTAGTTCATGTGAAGCACCTGGTGTTAATGTTGCTAATGCTGCTAATAAATCCTGATTTATAATTGGTTCACCTTCCGGTCTTGGTTCCCAATCAATTGGTGGTGATGATGGTGGTGATATTAAAAATTGTTTAAATGGTGCCGGTGGTTGTAAACTACTATTTTTCACTGGTGTTACCGGTTGTGCAAAATAACATGTTATTATTGAATCGTTGATTTTATATTGATGTAACTGTATACGGGCACTAGCTGCTGCTAATGGTGTTTGAAAATTAACACGCAATCGACGAAAACTACGCAACCATTGAAATGTTACATTTGGATCAAATTGACGAAATAGATTCTCCATTTCGGATTTTTTCTCTAAAACAATTTATAAATAAATAAAGATATTTGAAAATTATTTTTTAAATCCAACCAGGAACTGTAAATACACTATCGTGGATATTTGTAACAATTAAAGATGTTGGTAGATCTTCAAATTCATCATCACTCGCATGTTCCGGACTATCAAATTCTTCCGGTATCAAATTCGGATGGACATTCGGTAGACCATCTTGATCGTTGATAATTATATCTTCTTCAGTAATTTCACCATTACTTTCAGCCATTTTTTCTTTGAAATAATTCTAATAAAGATTGAATCAATCGGTGAAAGGATCACGCACACTGTTTACAAAAGAAACCGGAATTATCTTATTTTTATATGAACCACCAAAAGTTTTATAATCTCAACTGTTAATTAGACTAATTTTACAATAAATAACTATGAATTAAAGATTATTTTCGTTATTATCGTTCAAATAAACAAAAATAAAACCCAACACATACGTAGCCATTAATAAAATATCAAATGTCAAATTGTGAAGGTTTACAGTTGGTAGCGCCGACAAAACTACCAACTGTATACAATTTAATTTAAATAATTAATTGTACTTTTATGAGTTTTATGCAAATAAATCAACAAATTCTAAATTAATTCAAAAATAACTGTAATTAAAAATCAATATAGTTCAAGTTCGATTGAATATTTGGTGATTTTCAAAACAAATTGTGTTTAAAAATTTTCAATTTGGCTTTGTTTGATTGGCACACATGCGAGTTGGCTGTCACACTGTTGAATTGTCATTTCAAAGGCGACTTTGAATTGTGTCAAATTTACAGTAATTATTAAACGTTAATTAATTAATTCTATTAAATTATACTAATAGTTGTACAAGCATGGCATTCTCGTTTGGTAATACAACACAACCGACATTTGGTAGTAATGCTCCAAAACGTAAGTGTTTATAAAAAGTTTCTGCCATTTTAAGGTTATGTTTACCTTTGTTAAATTAGAAAAAAATAAAAATCTACCATTATTTATGTTATAATTGTGTAATAATTAGAAGAATGATCAAGATGATTAAAAACAACATATTAGGGTTGGTAAATTTGAATTTTTAAAGTTGAATCAGTAAAAAATACCAAATAGTTGATTTAATGGAAAGTTGGCTACGACATGGGATTGTTTTGGTAGATTTAGGCGGGTTATTTGAAAATTTTCCAAATATCTATGATATAGAGAAATTAATCTGTAAAGATAATTTTTTTGTATTTACTGTGATATTGTATTTCATTGTTAGTTTTAAATGTTGTTTTGTCCGTTGAATTAATTTTTTAACATGTTTTTAAAGTTAACAAGTACTAAAGGGAAGGGTAAGGGTAAAAATAAACCGGCACAGCAACCAGGTGGATGATATTGTTAATATTTGATTGTATTTACCATTATTTATTTGTTTTTTCTTTTTTTTATAGCAACGGGTTTCGGTACCCCTTTTGGGGTGGCGGCGCCTACAACATCAACAACTACCACAGTTAGTACAGGTTTTGGTGGTTTTGGTTCAACATTCGGTTCAACAACACAACAACCAACATTTGGTACACCAGCACCTCAACAACAACAACCGCAACAACAACAAACAGCATTTGGTTCATCGTTTGGTACGTTTGGTACACCGGCTACATCAGCACCAGCATTTGGTTCAGCATTTGGTACACAGGCAACATCAACAACAACCGCAACACCGGGTTTCGGTTCAACTTTTGGTACTGGTTCGAATTTATTTGGTGTACAAACAACAAAACCTAGTTTATTTGGTACACCAACTACAACAACATCGCTATTTTCGTCAGCAACAAGTACACCGAGTTTATTTGGTAATATCGCAGCACCAACAACAACAACATAAATATTAAATTTATTTGTTAATTTAGGTACTACAACAACAACAACACCAAGTTTATTTGGCAGTGCAGTAACAGCAACCACAACTACACCAAGTTTATTTGGTAGTAGTTTTGGTACAACAACTACAACAGCACCAAGTCTTTTTGGTACTACAACATCAACACCCGGTGGTTTTGGTTTGTTTGGTAGTACTGGGGCTGGTACATTAGCAGCAACAACAACAACACCCTCGTTATTTGGTGGTTTTGGTGGTGCACAAACTGGCACAGGTTTTGGTGGTGCACAAACTGGCACAGGTTTTGGTACTTTTGGTGGTTTTGGTGGTACACAAACAACATCAAACATTGGTGGAGTACCAAATTTATTTACAAAACCGACACAGCCGAATTTATCACCACAGATGGTACAAAAACTTGAAAACGAGAAAGTTATCATATCGATTTATTCAATTAATATATTTAATGATGAAAGGGATGATATATTAAAGAAATGGAATATGTTGCAAGCATGTTGGGGTACTGGAAAGGGTTATTTTAGTACAACATCACCACCGGTTGAATATACAGTTTATAATCCATTTTATCGATTCAAAGCAGTCGGTTATAATGCTATACCGGAACATGATAATTCTGAAGGTTTAGTCAAATTGATATTTAATCGAAAATATAACGAATTAAGGTTTGTTTTATATATATTTGTTTTGTTTTGTTAACAATATTTATTGATTTATGTTGTAGTACTCAAAAACAGGTACTTATAAATGGTATTAGTGGCATATTGGGTAATAAACCGAATTTAAAAGTGACAATACAAAATATGCGAGCTATATCCGATACACAAACAGAAATACGTATTACAGTAACAGAGAAAGGTGTAACAGGTACTAGTCGAAAAATACCATCAACAGATCTATCAAATTATTTAAATCAACCACAACAAAAACAACAATTAACAAATGTTTGTTGTACAACAATTGTACCATTAATTACACCATCAAAAGCAACAATTGAAGAATATTTAAGGACAGTACCGTTAGGTTTCGATCCACAAATGTGGAAAACTGCCATTACTGATAATCCAAATCCAAATAAATATATGCCAGTACCGATTTATGGTTTCAATGATTTAAAACAAAGGAAATTGAAACAGGAATACGAGACTGGGTTGCATAAAGCATTCGAAGAGAAAACTAACAATGAAATTAATGAATTGAAGAAGAAACATGCCGAATCCATAGCTAGAATTAACGAGTTCCGACACAGATTATTACAATTACAACACCGTACTTTAAGGGTAAATTTTATTTTTCTATTTTGCGTCTATAATAGCGTTGTTAAATTAACAAAAAGGGTGCTTTAATACCTGTTAACGCACTCCTTTTGGGTATTTTAATAGCTAGTATAATTTATGTTCTTAAGGTTGGCAGCTTGCGCATGCGTCTTTCATTTTTATTGTAAGTGGAGTTAAACTCGGTTCAAGGAGATAATATCTATATATACCAACCTGACGCCTTTATAATCCCTAGATTTTAACGGGTACAATTAGAGAATTTAGTGTTGTTAGGTTCGTGTCAAGATTCAATTACCTTCGTGGACCGTGTATAACTACTTATCTTAGTCTGTCTTTCAATTTGACTGTTTTGGCGCGCATCTAATCTAAGAAAAGAATTAGATATTTTGGTCCATAGTGGCTACAAATGTTTACTCACATTTGCAGTCTTTACCGGGTGAGTCACCTAAAACCAAAAATTCCTATGACAACTCCCATTATTTGGCAAGTGAATCAAAAAAAACTTCAAGAATTTCTAGGTGGGTCCCTATAGAATATTTTAGCAAAATTAGAACCTCGTAGCTCATTTGAAAGTTGGTCAAAAAACGCTCATTTCTGACAATGTTGCGATTTTCAAAAACAAACTAAAGACGCAGAACAACTTAGAATGACTCAAGGATCCTCCTGACATTAATTTTTTTAGTTTTTCTCTATTTTATTCTAGAACAGGTGAGAATGGTTCGCATTTTTTCTAGAATGCAATGGAGAAAAACGAAAAAAATCAATGTTGGGAGAGTCTTCGAGTCATTCTTAGTCGTTCTACGTGCTTAAAACGCCAGATAAAGGGGCGATTATCAGTAAACCAAAAGAAATTGTGGTAATCGTTTGCAGCCCCAGACAATTTCGAATTTGGGGTCGCCCATATAAAGAGATGAAAATCGAACTTTATCCAATTCGTATGAAGCTCCTATTAGTTGGCGAGCCATGGGAAAAATATTTCAAGGATTTATTAACAAAATTAGAACCTCGTAGCTCATTTTGAAGTTGAACAAAAATTACTCGTTGCTGACGATTTTCAAAAACGAACTAAACACGTAGAACGACTTGAATGATTCGAAGATCCTCCCAACACTATTTATTTTCGTTTTTCTCTATTTTTTTCAAGAGCGAGAGAAAATGTCTTGCATTTTTTCTAGAATACAATGGAGAAAAATGAAAAAAATCGATGTTGCAAGGGTTTTCGAGTCTTTCTTAGTTGTTTCACGTATTTAGCTCGTTTTTGAAAATCGTGACCTTATCTAAAGCGAGCGTTTTTTGACCAACTTCCCAATGAGCTACGAGGTTCTAATTCTGCTAAAATAATCTCCAGGTATCACCCTACAATTTCTTGAAATATTTTTTAAATCACTCTCCAAATAATGGGTGTTGCCATAAGAACTTTTCGTTTTAGGTGACTCACCCGGTATAATACAATGTCTTTGGTCAACATTGACAATATAACCTCAAATTATTTTGTGTTTTTATTTATTTATTCTCGTTAAATTAACGATTATTATAAATGTTAACGACTACATGAGACGTATCGCTAGGATTTATTCTACCTAATCCCTGGTATGTTATTTGTTGATACAAGATTTTGATTTAATTTATTATCTATTATTGCCACTCACATTTGTGGTGGTTTCTGAATTTAAATGTAAAGGGGAAGTTCTAAAGAAAAAAAACAACTGAATAATTTTAAAATGTCGCGCTAGTTAATACCAACTGCCGCAAATTTCCCAAAATTCAAGGGTTCATTTTTTTTATCAAAAAAGGGTGCAAAATAGAAAAAATTGTATAAAAAACTCGTTTCAGAAGTCAGTTCCTGCACTCGGCTTGGTCTCCTGCAAGAAATTATCAACTTCTGTTTTTTTTTAAAGGGGTCAATTTTTATGAACCTCCTATTAGTTAGCGAGCGATTTGGAAAATATTTCAAGGATTCAATGGACAGTGCAAAATTAGAACCTCGTGGGTCATTTGGAAGATGGTCAAAAAACGCTCGTTTCTGACAATGTCCCAATTTATAAAAACGAATAAGGTACACAACAAAACGACTAAGAATGACTCGTAGACACCCAAGAGTGATTTTTTTCGTTTTTCTTCATTTTATTCTGCAACAGGCGGAAATCTTTCGCATTTTTTCTGAAATGAAAGGGACAAAAACGAAAAATGTCACTGTTGGAAGGGTCTACGAATCATTCTTATAGTCATTTTATGTGCTTTGCCGGTCTTTGAAAATTGCGACATTGTCTAAAACGATCGTTTTTTGACCAACTTCTAAATAAGCTACGAGGCTCTAGATTTGCTAAAATGGTCTCCAGGGTCGCCTCTACAAATTCTTGAAATATTTCCGAATTGCTCGCCGGCTAGTACGAGTTTCATAAGAGTTGACCATGTTTAGAAAAAACACCCTGTATATTATACTACTAGCAAAATGGTAGTCAAGGTGACGCATTGACCCTTATTTTTTTCGGTTTAAGTTGGATTGTTAGCCCCATTCATTAGCTTTCCAACGATATACGATACAACCACTTTATTCAATATTTAAGGGTAGATATGAAAATAAATGTGAATCAACTACAGAAATTTGAGTGAATATAATTAATTTTATTGTAAGATAAGGGTTTGAGTTATGGGATTGACAGTTTTTTTGGAACGTACTACAGGATAAGGACTATTAAAGGTACAAATACTGGCCCTACAAACCGAAGGGCATATTTATCAACTCAAAAAAAACCTGCAAAATTGTTAATTTTTTGTACATTTCACTGCTTTTCCAACCCTTATAATAGGGGTAGATTAGAATTGTTACCAAATTTGGAATGTACACCTAAAGCCGTTTCATTTGATACCACTCTCATCAAAATCTAATTTTCATCGATATATCGAAGGGGGGGTTGCCCATGATTTTGAAATCCTATGAGTAAGACGGAGTGCAATGTATAGGCGATTTACTGTGAAAGAGAGAGCCAAATATACTAAATTTGTAATTTCTGACGATTCGAATCACTTTTTTGGGTAAGGGTTAAGGCCCTTTGGCACCGGATTCAGATTCCTTGATTTTTTTGTGATTTTTTGATATAAAACACTTGAATAAATATTCAAATTTTAGCGCCTTTTTGTACAAAAAAAAAACGAAAAAAGTGATTTTTTCCCCATAATTGCCAAAAGGACCTTAGCTACAAAGACGAAACAATGGTAAATTCAAGTGCCAGTAAGGGCCAATATATCTTGAAATTTTCATCGGTCTGGTTTAATGGCAACCCTATTTAATAGGGGTAAGAAATACCGTGTATATCGATCAAACTGTAAATTTTGAAATTGTTTTGTTTATAACGGCACTAATAATAGAAAAAACACCCTGTATATTATACTATTATTAATTAATATTTAATTATAATAAAAATTGTTGTAGATTTTAGTTAGGCAGGAAAGTATAAGGAAAGCCGGACTGGCTATACAACCGGAAGAGGAATATTTAAAAGGCAAACTAGAGGCTATGTATACGAATTTAAATATACCGACACAATTTAAGGTGAATTTCGATTATATAAAATTTTAGAATTTGTTTATAGTTATTGTTTGATTATAGGGCCAATTGAACGAATTGATATCAACAGTGAAAGTAATGGAAAGTACATCGAAACCAATCCAGCCACAATATAAACTAGTACCAGAATCACAGGGTGAATTAAAGGAATTTTTACAATTACAACAGAACGGTATAGCGAAATTAGTCGATATTGTTAAAGATGATGTGAAAGCATTGAATATAATTATGGAAGGATTGAAAGAGAAACGGAATCCTTATTAAACTATATTTGGTAATTATATAATAAATATTACAAAAAAATTATCACAATTCTTATTGCAAACAACACAATAATTAATAAATAAGTCGTTTAATTAATTAATTAATTAAACGATTTTACTGTTAATACTTAAATCTAGAGGCATTTCTACATCCATATCTTGATATGTGTACGGTATAAAAATCGGTGGTTGTTTTATTTGTTTATTAAAAATGATTGTACTCTGTTTTGTACAACACATATGCGTACAATCACACGAATGTGTATTGTCATTAATCACCAATTTCTCTTTATCATCATCATTATTAATTTGTTGATGATTATCATTAACGAAATGTTTATATGTTTTAACATGTTTCCGTAAACTACTCGGATCTGTGTAACGTTTAATACAACCAGGTACTTTACATTGATACGGTTTTTCAACTTGATGTGTCCGTGTATGTTTGAAACGATCACTTGAATTAGAATACGCTTTATTACAACCCGGTACTGGACAGATGTACGGTTTTTCACCGCTATGCGATCGTGAATGTATCTTTAGATTCTCCGCCCTCGAAAAGGATTTATCACACAGATAGCAACGGTGCGGTTTCTCATTTGTATGCGTCCGGACGTGTACCAACATCTTATACCTAATAATAATAATAATAGATTTTTTATTTTTGTGTATATATATATACAGGCTGTCCCAGAAGTACGAGAACCTTCATAACTCCGTTGCTAATTGATAGAAGTTGATAAAATTTGATATATAGGCGCCGTGTTTGATATATAGTGCACCCTACTATCTTATTTTAAATAGAATGGTACATTTTTTATTGCATCTTTGAACTCTTTGATGAAATCGAGGGGGACTTTTGTAAGATGACCCATGGTCTAGCGGTGAAAATTTTTAAATTTGCAGTGCTTGATTGAGAAATACATTATTTATACTACTTAAGTTCCAAATTTCAGCATTTCAAATGCTATGGCTTCAAAAATATGAATTTTCCAATCAAACACTGCAAATTTTAAAATTGCACTAAAAGCTGAAATATCTGAAAACTTTCATCACTAGAGACTGGGTAATTGGAACAACGAAA
>JAZBGW010000826.1:4457-17357 GCA_037464815.1 Mylabris variabilis | reverse complement strand
TGCCCAAAACACATGTGCACACTCCTTCATTTCTAAAACTATAAATCCTTCAAGGATCCCATAGGAGACTCGAAGGCAACCACTACCACCCCCTTTCTACCTTATATACCGAGTGGTATATAGGAAGATTTGCATGAGTATCGAGGTGCGTGCACTGTTGTATTTATACGTACATGGCAACCTCCCCTTCAAGTATTTATAGTTGTGGATTGAAAACATCGTCTCACTTTGAATGATTGCAAAATCCCTTCTAGTCTTTAATACATCCAATAACACCGCAATACAGAGATTTATTCAGTAGTGGATTTGTATTTCTATCAAATAGTAAAGAAGGAACACAACATTGGAAAGAACCCCCCTGATCGATCCCATCTTAATTTCCATAATATGGGTTTTGTGTGTGTGTAGGGGTGCGATTCTTAAATATTGAATGTTGTCATCGACATTATTGATAAATTGTATATAGACTGACAAAGGCTGTTTTGAAGGGTAGCTAGCGATGGTATGATTAACAAAGTCATTGGTCGATGAAAAATAATTTCCTGTTTCGCAACAGGATCCCGGATGGTTGAATACAAAATAGCTATTTGAGTTTATCAAGCGACATTATCTCCGATCCTGTGATTTCGATAAGGATTTTAATTTTTTCTTCTTTTTGTTTTAAATTAAAAATTGCTTGGGAATCGAAAGATGATGAGGGTGGATGTAGGTTTTTTTGTGTGCTTTACTTTCAAAACTTTTTTATTAAAAAGACTTGATGTAAAACGAATCAGGCGATAATTAAACTGGTATCGGAGATATATACACACATATATCGGGATTGTAATGAGGTCGGGATGGGCGGATGGACACGTGGTAACACGCCCTCACTTGATTAATGGTACAACCAGTATGCTTTACATCGCCATATCCATATATCAACCTGCACATATACTGACCAAATCTCCGGTTTATAACTTTTATGTCCTGAATTGTAAATTGAACATTTCAACAGATCTTGATTAAGTTTGAATTCTAAACATTGTTGCTCCATCAAAACAATTAAATCTTGACATCTGCAATGGCAATTAAATTGCATTCTATTTGAAATGAACAACAGTTGCAACTCTAATGTCTTAATAGTTCAAGATTATCCACAAATCTCTTGGATTTAAAGTAAATCGTTGTGTATATGTAAATGAGTCAACATTACCTTTGGAAATTGTGGTTATCGTCTAGAAGAAAAACTAAAAAATAAATCCACAAGAATTTTCAATTTAATTCTCCACCAGCTTTATGTTTTTGCTTCTATTCTGGCAACAGTCTAGAATTCAAATAGTTGTAAGACTACAATAGAACTATCCTACTACTCAGCTGTTTTCCAGGTAATTGGCAAACATTTCAACTAGAATTGTTCAAAGTTAATGAGTAGTGGTTGTTGTATATATAGTATATCAACTCTTATTGTTCAAGTGGAAACAATTACAATTTACCCACATTTAAATTTGATTTTCGTTTTCTTGTCAGAATGGAAAGTAGTGATCATAAATCATAATAGATGGTATAAGAGGAGATAGAGAGAAAGGGAGAGTATAGGAAGAATTCAAGAACTCGTATACAGGCACACAAGTCTTGGACCGACGCTGACTAATGGCCTCAAGACAGCGGCCGCGCGTTCGGCTGTCAATCATAGGGCGCGAGAACAGATGCTGAAAACATCCATCATTCTGGCAGAAATGCTGACATGGACGCCTGTGAACATGTTGATGATGGTAGTAGAAACGTTCTAAAACAAAGTAACAAACATTTACAATATGTGTGTGTACATTTTTTTAAACTGTAAACAATTCAACTATTGAGCAATGGTAATTAAATTAGAATTACTTCCAGTTGATGGTCGTCAAACGAATGACTGACAAAAACCTAATTAATACGTCACATATTCTGATTTTTCGATTGCATTCAAAGCTAATAACCGAACACGGTATTATAGTTCTAAAATTAACAAAAACCGTGAATCCTAATCGTGCTCGACATACGACTGAAGGGATAGACTTTGTGACCGCGTCATGGGGAAATAAACTGCCTCTTAAACATGACACACGTGTGCATAAATATTTTAACAAACTCACTTTAAATTACTTACAAATTAAATGGTTTCACTCGACTTGGCTTTGATACCGAACACTAACCGTCTAAAATTATTTACGAGAACCGTTGTATATGTTTCGTAAATCATACATTTTATTTATTAGTCGAATATTAATGGATTTCCTAGATGTTATATAAAAATAAACCAAAAAGGTAAGAAGAGATAATAAGATTGCATCTTAGAAATGAGTTTCTCAACTGTTGACAGACCGGCAATTTCCTTTGTTGACATTCTAGAGAAAATGTGCAAATACGTATAGAGTTTCCCCATACAAATTCCCATAGAGAAATAATTCCATCTCGAATCTACTCAAACTTTTAGTGCATTCAAAGACACCCCTATCTTATATACAACTATTTCTTGAAATTACCCCCTACGACCATTACTGGATCCCAATATAAGGAATGCAAGTCTTTACGATTTCTGCTTGACCGACTGCGGTGGAACGATGACCAATAAATCTCTCTAATTTTCCATAACGGCTATGGGGGTTGCATTAGATTTCCATTTATTAAACAATAACAGATATATCAAAAACTTGTATAAAAACACATCGAGAGGGAGGAGGACAAAATATGCGTGTATTATCTATTTATAATCTGCTATTTATCACGTTAATACAAAGGAAAATCGAAATATATACCTGGTGGCGCATTCGTTTCAATTTAACATTGACTTTAGGATTTATTGTCATTTTATTATCAAATATTTATCGCCCACTTGGTGAAAGTGCAAAGAAATGCCTAGTCGGAATCGATTGACCGCACTGAATGTAATAAGAAGGGAGTGAAAAATCTAAGGGTGAGAACAACATCATGGCATTATAGTACGAGTAGTAGTAGTGAAGCAGGAGGGGCCCGTTACAAGTGGAATAAAGTAATTCCAACAAATGTATTGGGTAGTGTCAGGTCAGGACAATCGATAAACTTTGCCGTGCCGCTCTAAAAAACACAAAGAACTTTATGTCAGCTAGTCTGGCATTCTGTCATGAATCTAGTCTAGAAAATGTAAACTTTTTCCATTCGGAAATAACAGTGGAAGAATTATGAATTTACCTACATATAGGAAACATTAAAATTTCTATTCAAAACTGCTAGACTTTGAAATTTTTTTCTTGTAAAATTTAAAAAATGGTTACCAGTCTAGTGTTTTTTGTAGCTTTCTTTTTGACTGCTTGCATTTGACATCGACCACATGGGGCAGAAAACAAAGCCGAGTTTTAAATTACCAACTAAAATATAGATTCTGTCAGTGACAGCGAAACAATTTCACTCCATGTCATATGAAAGTTTATGATGTTTGTGATTATGTTTTCTGTTTGTTACAAGTTTTCCAACTTGATTTATACTCTGTGTAGTTTATTGTAACATTTTGCAATTACCTTGTGGACAACACCAACAAAAATACAATATTATACAATAACATTGTTGTAATTGAATACACTGTACTATTAAATTATAAAATGATGGATCTTGTGGTGATACCAACAACATGAGCAACAAAAAAACTCGTATGTATGAAGCGAAAAAGATGGAAAACACAACGGTCAATCCCTAGGGAAATTCTTGTCTGCGGTTGATCCATCTGTCGGATTTAATACGTCACCTTGTTTGATGCTAGTTCCTAACTCACTTTCTAGTTGCTAGTATAAGACACCCTCCCCACCTATAACGATATTACAACCCTTATAGTAACGTCAAACAAGTCTTAATGCACTGCGGTCTGATTTCGTTTGAATATTTTTTCTTTTCGGAACGTTTGAAGATTACCATTTTGCTCGCCGCAGAACATGATGTATATCGTTAACAATGGATTACATTGAAAATAATCTGCCAATTCGTTCGGTAATGGATAATGAAAGACATATACAGAGGTCGTGTTGACGACAGTTTCCGTTAAAGAAGAACTCTTTTCTTGTCACTACAGTGAAAGATTGCATTCAAGCAGTTAAAAGTAATCACTCATTCACACTTCACATTGCGCCGCTTGTATCCGAAAGACTTGCGGCATGGAATGCTATTTATCAGTCCGGCTTTACCCGCCCGTTTTTCTATTTATATTCACACTCATCTCCAAACAGCTGTCTTTGTACACAAGTAACACAACAAAACGAATTTAAAAAAATCGAGAAAGAGAGAGACAAAATGAAATAAAAGGGTTGATTATATAGTAGCACGATGTATTTTCGCGAAAGCTGTACACTTTAATTGCTCCTAATTAATGAGAACAACAAAAAAGGAATGAGCATAATAAGAATGCAAATAGTGCCGCACAAAAAGGCTATTGTTAGCTGCAGCTGGATAATTTATTGCCGTCAAATGTACAACAATCACTTTAAATTAGCGTTTGTTATATTATAACAAATGAAAATAATTTAAATTGTATTTATCATTTGGATATTAACAGAGAAAAGGGCCAGGCAACAATCAGAATCGTGTTGAATTTGAAAACTTTAATATCCATATTAGACCACTATTTTCAGTAATCGCTTGCATATTTCACCACCACAGTAAATTTTGATAAAGCCCCTAGGGTCCGGTGGAAATATTTCAGCATTGGGGGTAATTGCCCATACATAATTTTCTTTAGTAATACCGACCAACTTGTTATAATATATAATTATACAGAGACTTACTTATAAATCTCGATTAAATTATTTTCGTAGATCTGTTGAAATTCTGTTACGTTCGATTGAATCTATGTGGGAGTCTCGGATATTATCACAAAAAAAACTTGATTTATATTCGATTCGGTGACATTTGAACGTTTTTATTTAAAATAGACTTGCTGAAGGATTTTTGCAATACTTGAAATTGTCGGGATACAATTAGAATTCTTGATTCTTAAACGCTTTTTTTTCGGCTCAATTAGCTTGAAAGTGTTGACTCAATTGTTGGAGTGATTTTGAATCTCTAAATTCTTCAATGAACTAAATTGTCATACTGAAATCGCTGTTTCTTTTTGCTGCCATACTTCTAGACAATTGTAATGACAACTCTTCGCTTGTAGTTATTCAGATTGTCTAAATTTAGTAATTAGCTCCGGTGGTTGAGGAGATTGTTCTAAATGGAAGAGAAAGAGAATTCAAGGTATAATTGATGATCCGTAACCGTTCCAGCGACACTTGACGCACAACATCGACTTTTATTAGCTTGATTTATCAAGTGCAACAATAGGAAATTTACGGATAATTTTGTAATAAAAAAATCAACGTTTATTAATAGGTAAGTGGAAATTTATGCGGTACGAGATGAATTCATCACCTCTATACTGGCGCCAGACGGACAATTGCCCCTCATCCTCTATATGTACACACATGTAGTATATTTATGTGTTTGTAGACGACGACGATACTAAAACTTGGATCAACTTTAGAAGGAGGCGTCAGAACTTGGACGGAATGAAAGACCACCTTTATGATCAGACTACCGGCTCGAATCAATATGTAATTTCCGGTTTATGGCTTCCGAATTTAGTTACATTTTATAGTCTTGTATTATACATTATTACTGTATAGCTTACAGCATATGTAACATCCACCTATACGTTATTAAATTTTACAGTTATCGGAAAACACCTGTATTTACTTTTAGATAATACTCTTCTACATTTATTACAGAATGAAATTCAATATAGACATCGGTGGATAACATTTATTTGAAATTTATAAAATTTATCGCCAATTCCCCGTCACATCATCAATAATAACAAGAAATTACACACCACTCTAGCCTGCGAGACAATAAATTGATTCATTAATAGTCAATTAGAATTTCGATCAATACCACATGTGTCCACTTTTAAAATCAAACTAATCTCATTCTTATCCTATATCTTTGTAATCAATCGGAACACATGTGCTTTAATTTATTCATCCAACAATTACAATGTCGATTAGTTCAAACCCCATCATCAGTGAGCGTTACTTTCGTAATTGTGCTATTGTGTCAGACATATAGGTAGCATTTATTTTACAAAAGCTTTAATGCGTAAGTTACGCTCAGTTTCCCACATATTTTTCAAAGAACAACCCCACACAATTTGGTACAATTGGGGCTGTTTACGATTAACAATTTCAATTTTCTTTTTTTTTTAGGGGGGGTTTCTCGATAATTATGTTCTGTTACAAAAGCTCGGTTATCCAATTAATAGGTGTACAAACGTATCTGTGGTTTATTGTAGAGGTGTCATAGACAGCTTCTAGTTCCCATGATCGACTATAAAAAAAACAGCACATCAAGAAGGTTTATTCAAAGCAGACAGTATCAGGCTCAGATAATTTCTATAGAATGGGAAATTCTCGGTAAATAGGCCTATAATTTAAGACATGTCGTTGGTGTAAAATCAAGAGATTCGTGTAAAATTAGCTTGTGTGTCGTGGGTGATGTACGATAACTGTCACTGAAACCCGTGTAATGCTCGACAGGCAACAAACATACCCCAAAATATTGTCAGGTGCTTAGTCTCATGAATTTACAACAATCTCTCTCTAATCTAATTTAGTATTTTGTTAAATGTTAATTTTTGAATTAAATACGCTAAATTTTTTTAAACGATTTGTTAAAATTTAAATGTATAATCCTACGTCTTGATTAGCCGATATAGAGTAGGAAAAACA
Source organism: Mylabris variabilis (assembly GCA_037464815.1). Taxonomy (NCBI): domain Eukaryota; kingdom Metazoa; phylum Arthropoda; class Insecta; order Coleoptera; family Meloidae; genus Mylabris; species Mylabris variabilis. The sequence goes on along the minus strand of JAZBGW010000826.1, from coordinate 10,608 downwards.
GACATTAGTGAATGGAAATGTTGACATTTGACAAATATCGCATCATCAGTCTTTTGAGATTTTCTACATTGTAACAATTAAAATAATGAAGCAACGACATCATATAGCAGATATGATAAATCGTCTCCATGAAGGAAATATCATTATTATAACTGTGTAGGAAGGGAATAAATACGAAGAAAGAAATACGATACTATAACTAATCATTGTCATCTTTAAATGAATATAAATTAAAAATATCCCAATAAAAGTCAACACGGTAGATTTTAAATGATCAAACAAAACATGGATAATTTTTCAAATAAATTTTCCAAAACAAAAGGAAACACTACCGCTATTTTCATGGGGTGTAGTCCAGGTGGCGTGGCCGATAACAAACCGGTATATCCTGGAAATTATAGGCAATAGGGAGCTGTGTTGGGCGTCGTTCAAATTGTTTCTAGGCGTCGTTCAATAGAGGGCATTCCATGGCGCGAACTCCTGCTTGCATTTAAACCAAAGATTGAATACAGTCAGTATTGTACAACGTCGTCGGCGTATTCGTTGTGTGTCAGATTGTGCCCGAAACGTCGTAACACATGTGTTGAATTTTGAAAATTTTCCAACAGTTTAGTAAAATAATCGAATTTATGGTAAGTTTCTAATTGATAAATAATTAAAATAATCGAAACGGTATATGTCCATTAATATCACGCATATCCGTTAATAAATGAAATACTTTACAAAACTTTGTGGAATGTTAAATTGGATTTGTAGAATATTCATCGACGTGAATTCGATTAATATAGCAATCATATGTTGTACTATTCATAAATTATCTATTTTTGAAAACAGGCTCCCTATTCGGATCGAGTTTTAACTCAAACAAAGCTCTTGTTTCCATCTATTTTTAAGGAGCAAACTTGACATTATCAAAGCTTTTCTTTGATAATAGTCCTAGAAAAAGCGTCCAAGTACTACCATAAAGATTATCAAATGTCAATATTAAATGTAATTAATTTTCTGATGTTGTTTAAATATGACCATTAGAGGTTTATGATTTGTGTTCGGCCAAATCTATTATTTTGGTGTTTGATGAAATGTAAGGAATTGTTTCAGATACAGGCCACAATAGCCTGAAAACCAAGTGCAGGAATACTAGGAATTCAATGGAAAACGTTCAAACTAACCGAAACTTCCATAATGAAACTTTCCAAAACACCGGAGTCATAGTTCGCGCTTATGAACAATGTATTTAAAGAGAATTATTCGAATAATGCATCGTGAATTTAGTTATTATGAATTTTACAACTACTCAATATCTCTCTGCATTTTCTCATGACATAATCTTTAAAGAATTTACATCTAATCGAAAAATATCTCCAAGGTTTAGACACAGTGGAGGCATTTTAATTAAGCTTATTCGTTAGCAAAGTTTGTTTACAATTGCTATTAAACCAAAATAAACTTGTTCTTACAAAACAAATCTACAATTATTTCATTACTGTAATTATCATCCAGTTCGGGATAAATTAGCAAAATAGTTATAATAAAAGTCCTGTTAACGGAAAACAAACATTACCTGTCTAGAGTGAAAAATAGCAAAAGGAAATTGAAAATGTGAATAAAACAGGTCACGTGAACGATACTGAAGCGTCCTCTCCGTCGGGACATACACACATCCGTGACATACCGAGACTACCCCCACCGATGGGGCGAAAAAGAGCGTAAACTCTGAGATAAACTACAAGTAATCGGGGGGTTGTATATAACTATATTTATCTGCATGTGAGACATAAATGACAACAAAAAAAAGGCGTTAGTATATGGTAATATCACTATTCTAGTGACTCCTAGATATTGGCATAGTAAAAGTCAAGAGGTGAGTGGTAATGTCGCAAGAACATCTACATCAACATCACGCCTCTCTATTGTCGGGCGCGTTTATTAGGTTCTACCGACACTCAATAAAACCAAATACGTGCCCAGAATCCCGTCTATTTTTGATAGGTGGTGGTACAACTGATAGTATATATGTATAAGGGTTGTTTGTTATTGGACAAAAAGCAACGGTCAAATATTCAACAGATATTAGTCCTGGCGCATCCACCATAATTACACCGATAATTATCACACAAACATTCGATTAATTGATTACAAAAATAATTTCATTATCAATAAACGTCGACAACAAACAAACAATTCACCGATAGTCGCTTTTTGTCTTTTACAATTGGCCATTTACCTGATGGTGGAGAAATAATTGAATTATTCACGATAATATTATTGGGGTCGTGTTAAGTTAAATCAATGAAACGATGACATCTAACCGTATAGAACACAATATAGGATATACGATAATCAACACAAATTGAAATATAAAAGGGGTATTATTGATGAATTTCCACTAGGGTGAATTATTGATTTAAATTAAAAAAAAAATGCAAGTAACGCTTTTGATACATATCCATCACAAGTGTCTCATTAAAATACAAGTGTTTCTAGTTTATCCTACTCATTTATGTGATTAAATAAATGAAATGTGCTATAAAAAACTCGCTTTTAATGAGAATTAAAATTAAAACAAATATGGAAAAGGCCGGGTTATCTGTATTGTGTATCAGATTAAAATAGTACGTCATAACCATTTAGGATTAGTACTAAAACGACCATATCCTGTTTACTTTGCTTGTCTTCACACAATATAAAGCCGAGTTTTAGCAGCACCTGATTCATAAAATTCACAGTTTGAAAATAAAAACAAAGATCCTTCTCTATTTCGTATTGTAAACAACAAGATTTCCCCATTAATTTCATTATTTATATAAAATTGTTGAATAAATTAAATAAAAACTAGTGGTAATTGTTATTGTAAAAATCGCAGCTAAATCCTAAAAGAGCACTACACTCTCATAAAACTTTATAGTTCCTTAAACAATAATTAAATTTACTTATAAATAAAACCGAGACTGGCATTTAATAACGTTCGTTGTAGGTGGTAGTTAAAAAAGGACACCAGGTGTTGGTAAAAAGCTGCATCGAAATAAATTAAAGAATCTCAACTAACAAAACAAGGGACTACCGATGAGGAGACGCAATTACCGTGTGAGATTAACAACGACTTTATTGTTCTGAATTGGCAATTTCGAATTGAATTGAATTGAAGCTGTGCTGTTGAATTCTTATTTGTTTCATTACTTCCAGCGAAATGGAATTATTTTTAAAATATTCCAACCATTTTTTTTTGCTGTTGTTGAAATGATTGATTGATTTTTATGTTCGAATAGAATTTTGCAAATTTTCAAGATTTTATTTACCGTATTTGAAGGTAGAATCTCTATATTCGGTTCTATTGTGTTTCATTTATGGTAACGGATCGATGATGGAATAATCCTGAACCTAGAATACAGAATATTGTATAAAATATTAAAATATTCAGTTTGCTTTTATATAGATTAACTCCATCATATGAATAATATAGGTAGAATTGAAGCATGAACATAATAGCCTGTCTTTTCAGTTTCTTTTTCATAGAGTTTTCCTAATAAATATATTCACTGATACTTTAATAAGAGGAAAATTTTCCATTTTCTTATGTAAGAGACGATCATCTTTCCTGGATGACAACTGGAGCCATTGTAAAATCTTAATTAAAAGATTTTAAATGAGCAGAATTGAATTTCAAAGTAGTCGATCTAAATGACGACAACGACAACGACTAGTTATGCTGTTATCAGAATAGACGGTCTCGTTCATTTTGACGGAAAACCAATCTCTTTATTTCCCGCTGGAGCACAGGCAATTCGGATAATGTAATCTGGTTGTAATCAATGAATTTTCATCTAATGAAAAAAACACGAGTTATACGACTGTTTTTGTTACACCTTATAGGCTTTCCTTTCGTGATCAACTTGACAAGTTTCAAAGGACATACATATACAAAATACTGTTTTTACGTTGAATCAAGAGCTGGTGTTATTAGTTAAAAGTTAATAAAATTTTCAAAAGTTTGTTTGATAATGATCTCGTTTCGTTAACATACAAATTGTTGGTAAAGTTAGCAAGGTAGACGGTTTTTTTATTTTTTTTTGTTCGCTGTCGTCTTGTTAATTAAATGCCCATTGCATCCAATTAAACAACAGCCCACGTTCTTCATTATGGTTAAAATATACTCTTGACTTGATTACAAAGACATTTAAACACTTTCACAATTAAAGTCATTAACGTTTCGAAATTAGTTGAACTGAAATAATACATTAGTTAGTCGAAATAATAAATCTGTAATTTGAGGGTAACTCTTATCGGTGATGGCTGTTGTTGTTAGAGCTGTTATCATGGTTTTTGTTTTATATGGCCGATAAAAGCAAATTTTTTGGTTAGCTGAGTTGTACAAATCTGTTTTATTTATTTATTTTTAAATATCCACATACAGAGACATAAAGGATATGAAATATCACCACAATGTTGGCTACTACCATTACCGTATCAGCTACCGTATTTTTTTGTAATTTACACCATGGCGGTGGTGGTGGTGCGAGTATTTTGTTTGAGTGTGAGCGTATATGAAGCTCGGAAATCCGCCGTGTCGTGTCTGCGGTCAACTTCGATAAACCTTTATCTATACAACCCCATTTCCGAACCTATAGGCTAGTTTGACAACAGACCTAACAATATGAAAGTATATCATCCTAGTTATAGTTTTTAGTTGAGCCTGTCTAAACGACAACATAATAATAAACTGCATCCCACATCTTGTTTAAATAGCAACAGGAAAAGCTTTATTATTTATTAAATAACAAATAGCTAACGGCCATCATCTTATTCAAGATCATTTCTAATTTAATTGGAAATAGTTTAACGACATTACAACAAAGATAATAGTGTCTCTATTTGTTCATGAAAGGAAGAATTACGGTCTGAATTCGTGTTGGAAACTGGACGATGTCCACAATAAGGTACTCGAGTCACTCACACATGACGTTTAATTTGTAATATATTAAGAGTTTCATCACGGCTACCCGATTGCGTTTCCATTAACTGACGATTTCTACCAACCACACACTTAATTACCCCTTAATCGTCAATATATCAGAGTCACTTTTGACAGAATCGATACTGGACTTGGGTTACAAGTATCTACGTATACATACACACATCTAACACAGATACATAAATACTAGGATGGGGGTGTCTAGACTTTTAATTAAGTGCAGTCAAGCTATACGGTACCATAATGGTGTAGGACAGATCACCGTAATCGAACGATCTTCTTGCCTTCTTACGGATCGTTTGATAACAAAATCGAGGAGAGCAAAAAATCCTAAAAGTTGTGATTAGTGAATTACTCCATTACGCTTCCTTTACAACAGACGTTAATGTTAATGTTGCTATTGTTGTGTAAATGGAATCTGTTGTTGGACTTAACGTTCACAACTATGTTGACTAAAAATTTTCAAGATAAATTACTATTTACGCATCTTTCTTCTTGTTTCTATATGATTATGAGTTACGGCCATGATCCGGTACCTGACACAGGCAAACAATTTTTAAGATAGTTGTTGTCGAATATTGATCGAAATCCTTTCAGAAAACTGAACGTCGACAAACAAACAGACGTGTTCTCTTTGTCTGTGTATACATAATATACAGGGTGATTCACTTAAGTTCTTATGCCAACTCCCGCTATTTGGCGAGCGAATCGAACGAGTTTCAGAAGTTGACAATTCCTGTACGAGACTAAGTTTAAAAAACGAGCTTTTTAATGGTCGAGTGCAAAAATTGACTTCTGAAACGAGTTTTTTTATACTATTTTTTCTATTTTGCGCCCCTTTGAACCCTTATTAAAAAAAAAACAAGTTCATGAAATTTAGGGAATTTTGTAGTGGTTGGTATTGTTTACATGACAACTAGAAGAAATTCAATTCATATTTCAAATGTTCTTTTGTTCTTCCTGCCACTTAATTTTCTAGGTATTTTTTAACAATTTATGATTTTATCAAAAAATAAGGGATGGTTGCTTTATATTTTTCATGAAAAACATAAATTATTGCAAGTAAAACAGTAAATAAAAACATTAAGAATCATTTTAATGGAGAATTATTGTACACTGGCGATCAAAAAAAAGAGATCACTTCTTGTGCGCCTCTGTAAAGCAGGCCTATAAAAGCGGTCG
>JAZBGW010000825.1:0-18462 GCA_037464815.1 Mylabris variabilis | reverse complement strand
AATGTTGACCATGGTAATACTTTGACTCTATGACCCATCATACTCATTTTGTGAAGTGTCGGTTGACGATTGAATATCACTAAATCACCATCACGAATATGTCTTTCAACTCTGTAAAAAAATTAGATTTAATAAGCGATACTAAAATTGTTCGAGATAAACTTACTTATAACCGCATTGTAGATGTAAATCTGATGATTTCGGGTGGAATCTTAAATCAATACGTTCTCCATTATCACGGATAATATATTTAGCTCCTGGATATTGTGAATTTCCCCTTTGAACTAATTCCAACATTCTACAAGAATTCAATAGAGATTTTGTTTTAAATAGAATAAATTTAAATATTACTTGTCAAAATTGAATGGTGTAACAATTTCTGGAAACGTTAAATTCTGTGCAATACTTCTCGGTATACCGACTTGATCGATACGTAGATTTGGATCTGGTGTAATGACTGTACGTGCCGAAAAATCGACACGTTTACCCATTAAATTACCACGTATACGTCCTTCTTTACCTTTTAAACGTGCTTTAATCGCTTTTAATGGTTTACCAGACTTTTGCATTGCTCTAGGCATTCCTGGCATATCATTATCTATTAATGTTGCTACATGAAATTGTAACATTTTTATATTTTCAGCAATAACATGTGCCGCAGCACCGGATGCTTCATTCTTTTGTAATTCATTATTTGCTTTAATAATATCAGCTAATTTATGTGTTAAATCATCTTGATTACGTGCTGATCCATACATTGTAATAGCTGGACGTACAGGTAATGGTGGTACAGGAAGGACTGTTATAATCATCCAATCTGGTCGAGCAAATTTCGGATCCATACCAAGGATGAAACATTCTTCATCGGTAATGTGTTTTAAAATTTCCCAAACTCTTTCTGCTGATAAAGCGATTTTCTTCTCTTGTGTATCTTCATTAACATGTTTCCATTCTGCAGTTAATTCTAAACCAACTCGTCTAATAGTCGGCTGATATCTACCACAACCACCATGACCTTGTTTTTTACTCTGATTAGCATCTTCGCCCTCTTTAGCAACATCCATCTCATCACCACCCTCACAGATATTTTTACCTTTACAGAGATCATAAACAAAGGCCAATCGTTTTCTTGGTTGACCTTTTGATTTCATCACAACTTCTTTAATCTTTGGATTATTCTATTTGGAATAATATTAAATGAAATTTTGCAATACTTTGTTTATAAATAAACACTTACAGGACTAACTAGAAGTTTACTACAATGGAAACATACACATCGTAGAATTTTGATTGTTTTCGTTATGAAACCAACGTGAAATACAGGTTTTGCTAAATCGATATGACCAAAATGTCCAGGACATTCAGTCATATTACCGGCACATGTCTGACAACGGGAATGTCGATCTATTACACCTTGACGTGGATCCATAAGACCACCCAATTTAGGACGGCCAGCTTCCATCGTCTCTGGGAAGCGGATACCGCCCTCGGTGACGGACATACGGCGCTAAAACGTAATTATTTACAAATAAGTAACTATATACTTGAACAACAATAGGAAAAGCAGATTTAACAAAGTAAATCTTGGGTTGTAAAGTTCTAATAAGTCGTACAAGAATAAAATTTTATCTGTATGATAAGGGAATCATTGAAATCTAAAAATAAAAAGTCAAGGTTCCCCCAAGTGGAATAGTACCTCCATAGGGGGAAGTGCCCAAATATACAATCATCTTGAGAGGAGCATGTTCAAACGTAAGTGATTTTTCTCAGATTTTATGGCCATTAATTATGCCAAAAATTAATTAATAATTCATGTGCAAATGCTACTCAGCGATTTTTTAGCCGCTTCCTGTATACATACTACCCGCAATCGCAATACTGCCACCACCATTCGTCGGGGGCGGCTTATTTTTTCCGAATTGTTTTGTACAATGTTCGTAAAGCCTTATATTATTTTATTAAACAAATCCAATGCTGTTATACGAGTATGTCGAGCCGCAGGCAAGCGATTAAAAAATCGTTCAAGGACATTTATTTACCAAATATTGTTTTTAAAAGTCAATTTAAAGTAAATATTTATCATAAGAGACGAATTTACATTGCTAAAATATAGTTTGAGGTTTTTTATTGGAATGTTCCGAAAAGTTTACAAGATTCAAATGTAAAGCGGGAATTATAGGGAAATTGAAATTTGATCATTCAACAGTTGGCCATACTTTCTTTGTAAACGCCATCTTTTATCTGCTATTTAACAAAACTAAATGAGGCGCAATTTTATTATAGTAGAAATTAATAAAACCAAACAATTGTTTTCTATTGTTTTAAAGTAATAAATAAGTTCCGATTAAGTTTTCTTAAAATACCCAATTGTGTAGTGATAAAATCCATAAACTTTTATTGACAACCCCCTTGCCCCTGTCTCATGATAATATTAGGATATGCCATTCTTTTTTGCTGTTTTCTCTTAATTAATCATAATTTCATAATATAAAAATACCATTAAATTATCAAGACGGTATTTAGGCATCATTTACTTACTATTTCATCTGGACTAAGTATACCGAACTGGACTCTTTTTACAGTTCTTAGCGGAGCCTTACTATCACTGGCCGCCATATTGAACGGCAACAACAAAACTGCTGTTGCCGAACTACTCCGCGTCTCAGCGGCGCAGTGACACGAATCCTAAACAAAATTTCGCTCTTCTTTCCCCCCACTTTACCATCTAATGCACATGCGTAGAATTACAATAACAAATGAGTCATTTGTTTATTACAATCATAATAAACACTTGATTGCTGTATGTTGGGTTGCCTATTTTGAGACTACATCAATTACGTCACTCTAACGGCAACGTCGCCATGTTTAAAGTAGATCTTTTCGTTCTTAACTTTTGAAAAATACGAAAAAAACAACTATTTCACTATTTTAATGTTGATAAAAGTTAGAAATGGACAATAAACGCATTTATATACAATTTGTTCGAAATTTCCTCCACAAGAGAGCAGTATTTGCTAATTTTCAATGTTCCATGACGCAATTGTTTATAAGAACTTTGGCAACTGTGAGTATTTACAGGTTTCTACATATAATAGACCACGTGGTTGTTGATTTGTCAAAAATTTGAGGTTAATTTTTTATTATTTCATTTTTTCAAATTATAATTTGAAAATATTAACGTGTATTTAAAATGGGTCGACGACGAGGTGGTCCCAAAAGACAAAATACGGTTAGTTTTTCTATTTAATCGCTTTTATTGTTATTTTGTTATTTTTTTGAAAGGGTGGACAGAATTCACAAGATACAAGACGGCCATATAACGATATTGTTAAAGAAAATGAAAAATTTATAAAATATTACAGCGTAATAACACAATTACGATTTCAAATTATTGTTTATTGAATAATAATCTTTTTTAGACACAAAATGTTTGTCCTAAAGAGGAATTTGATGCGTTTATAACAAGCTTAAAAACAGATCTACCGGCTACGTTTCGTATCACTGGTTCGAAAGGACAAGCACAGAAGATGCTCGACACTGTTCAGGGGCAGTTTTTGAAAGATTGTCTAAATAGCGATGATGCTACTGCTCCTAAAATATTTCCATTGCCTTGGTAATTTTCGAATCTAATCTAGGAAAATTTTATTCATAATTTTGATTGAAGGTATCCAAAGAAATTAGCTTGGCAATTAGAATTGACACGTAAAGATATCCGCTGTTGTGAAGCTTACTATAAATTACACAATTTTCTAATTTCTGAAACTGAACATGGTACGATTTCACGCCAGGAAACTGTCAGTATGATTCCACCATTGTTGTTAGACGTTAAATCACATCACAAAGTAGATTGTTTTCTTATAATTATCAATTATTATAAAGATTTGTAGGTTTTAGATATGTGTGCTGCACCCGGCTCTAAAACAGCACAAATATTGGAAATGTTACATGCAAATGATGATCCAATACCGTCTGGTTATGTGATTGCTAATGATGTTGATAATAAACGTTGTTATATGTTGGTACATCAAGCGAAACGTTTAAATTCACCATGTGTTGCTATTATTAATCACGATAGTGCAATTCTACCAAATCTATTAACTTCATTACCAGATGGTTCAATACATCACGTGCAATTTGATCGAATCTTGTGTGATGTACCTTGTTCAGGCGATGGGACATTGAGAAAGAATCCTGATATTTGGATGAAATGGACGCCGGCCAACGGCCTAAATCTACATGGGTAAAATATATATTATAATTTTTTTCATGTATAAACATTGAAAAATTTGTAGAATCCAATCGAGAATTTTACGTAGAGGTGCTGAATTGTTAACAGTTGGTGGTCGCTTAGTTTACTCAACATGTTCCATAAATCCTATTGAAAATGAAGCAGTAATTCATCGATTATTATCAGAAACTGATGGTGCTCTACAATTGGTTGATGTTAGTCAATCATTACCAGGTTTAAAATCCACACCTGGTATGGAAGAGTGGTTGGTTGGTAGTCGGAATTTAGAATTTTACAAGAGTTTCGATCAAGTTGATGAGAAATGGAAGACTACAATACGACCACAGATGTTTCCACCAAAACCAGAGGATAGAAAATTATTCAATTTGAATCGATGGTAATAATTATCGATAAAAAAATTAACGAGTTTTATATATTAATTTTGTTGTAGTATGCGAATATTGCCGCATCATCAAAATACTGGTGCCTTTTTTGTTGCTGTTTTAGAAAAATTGAAGCCATTGAGTATAAAAGAGAGAGCACAAATTGATGAGAAAAATGATAATAATAAAAGAGAGAATGATGATAATTTACCACAGAATCAGCGTAAGAAACGTCGTCATGATGGTTATAAAGAAGATCCATTTGTTTTCTTCAACGATGATGAATCTGTATGGAATGATATTAAGCAATTTTATGAAATTTCAAATGATTTCGATTCGAAATGTTTATTAACACGTTGTCGCATCGGTAAAAAGAAAAATATCTATTTAACATCGAATGCTGTCCGTGATCTAGTTATACAAAATCAGAATACAATTAAATTTATCAATACAGGTGTTAAAGCATTCGTACGTTGTGATAATAAAAATATGAAATGTGCATTTCGTATAGCTAATGATGGTTTAGAAAGTATCTATCCATATATTGGTAATGGTAGAAAAATTAATATACCACGTGATGATTTGATTACATTATTATTAAATGATAATCCACAAAAATCACCAACTATTGAATCATTATCGGAGATGGTACGAAAACAAGTTGAAAATTTAAGTATCGGTAGTTGTGTATTGATTTACACAGAAGATTATGGTGATAATAAAGAACCGTTAGTTATTCATATAAGTGGTTGGCGAGGCACCACTTCTTTACGTTGTTATATGTCACAACATGGAACGGTTCATCTGTTACGGTTACTTGGAGGCGACGTATCAAAATACGGTATTTTTTTTGTACTTAAAAAAATATGTTTTTAAAACATCACTTTCAGATGTGAACAAATTCAAGAAAATTGAAGAAGAGGAAATGAAGGTGGATGAACAAGTGGAAAATGAAGCGAATGAAAAAGCGTAATTGTAGGTGGATTTTTTTAATTATTTATTTAAACTAATCCTTTAGGAATATTTACAAGAAAAGCGTTTTATTCGAAAAAATCATTCTAAAATCTTGCAAAATATTTTAATATATCACAATAGACGATAATTTGATTGAAATTTCCTCATTCATTTTTAGAATTTTAACTCGGAATAATCGAATCAATAAATAAAAATGCATGCAGATTCCAAATTGTTACTAAATAGAATTCGTAGATACAAGACTGCTATTACAGGGGGGCTGGTGTTATTATACAGGGTGATTGAAGTAGATGGGCCATTAAAGGTATAAGAAGTTCTAGTTAATGAAATTTGATAATTAGCCATTTTGCAACTTGAAGTACCTTTGGAAAATATTTTCGTTGTTCTAGCTACCCCCATTATATGGGGTACTCTCTTATTTTATTTTAAATAGAACGGTACATTTTTATAGCATTTTTGAATTCTTCGACGAAATCGAAAAGGATTTTGATAACATGACCCATGGTCTAGCGCTGAAAGTTTTTCAGATATTTAGACTTTTAATAGCCCATCCTCTTGAGTCACCCTGTATGCCTAAAAGAGGACAATTATAATCTGTTTTTCGTCAGAGAATACGATCATGAAATTCAAATATCTTATTTTTTATTTATAATAATTATATATGGTGGAAATTTTCTCCAAACACCGCCCCTGTGTTTTGGTGCAAAAAAATCGATAAACAACAATCAACAACAATAATTGGACGAATTTCGTTCTAAATTTGACATAATAGGACGGCTAGAAATCGTTATTTTCCCTTCGAATAAAATAAGAATTTCTTAAATTTGAATTGTGACTTGTTTATGATTGATTTGCTTGATTCGTGTATTCTTAGTACACGGTTTATCGCCCATTAAATGTTTCTTCCAACATTGTTCATCATCGGCAATATTCTCATGGCACAATGGACAACGATTATGGCCATCAATGGCATTTTTACAGTTATGATGTTTAATTTCATTAATTCTTACAGCTTCTGTACATTGTGCGCATTGGGTGTAATCAGTACGGTGTTCACATTCCATCAATAGATGTTCAATTAATGCGGACACTTCAACAACTTGACTGCATTCTTTACAACGTACCAACATTGGACATGATCGCCAATAATGGGAATTCATCGAATTATTCAATTGTAAAATATTGGATTCTGATTGGTTACAGAATATACATTGTCTACAATAATTATAATTAATTTCAATTTTTTTTTTAACGAAAATACTAACTTCTCTTCATCATCCTTTTGCGAGTTGTTGCTAGGCGATGAAATAGCACTAGCTGAACTGGAACTTTGCCGTTCTTGATCGCTTTTATTGTTATTATTTTGAACGATACTACCGCCACTTTGGCTCTTTGAAATGCCATAATTCTTACATTGTCCATTAACATGATCATAATTGAAAATACTTTGTATATTTGATGTGCTTGGACATTTATTTAATTCGTTTGTTGTCGCTTCCGGACTTAAATTCGATTGTTGTTGTATTCGGGTCTTTTCCAACATCTCTTTCTTTCGTTGCATATCGATCTTATCAAATTCATGGAATAATTGACGATACAATAGATTACGACGTGTTATATCATCGTCCGGTGGTAATTGTTTACGTACAAAACGTGGATTTACTTTATAAACCAAGACCAGAATACGTTCGGATACTTTACGTACAGCTTCGGCTGGATGGTGGAGGCCACTTGAACCGAATTCGGCTAATGTTCGACAAGTTAATCCACTAGAAATTTTATAACCAATTTAGTTACAGAGTAATTTTATTGGCAACTTTTTTAAAAATAGTATACTATACTGGGTGAGTCACCTAAAACTCCTATTATTTGGCAAGCGAATCGAAAAATATTTCAAGGATTTATAGGAGGGTCTCTAGAGACCATATTAGCAAAATTAGAACCTTGTCACTCATTTGGAAGTTGGTTAAAAACGCTAGTTTCTGACGATGTCTTGATTTTCAAAGATGAGCTAGACAAGTAAAACGATTAAGAATGACTCAAATACCCTCTCAACATTGATTGTTTTGGTTTTTGTCCATTTCATTCTGGAACAGGTGAGAATGTTTCGCATTTCTTCTAGAATGCAGTGGAAAAAACGAAAAAGATCAATGTTGGGAGGGTCTTTGAGTCATTCTTAGTCGTTTTACGTGCTTAGCTCGTTTTGGAAAATTGCAGCCTTGTTCAAAATGAGCGTTTTTTGACCAACTTCCAAATGAGCTACGAGTTTCTAATTCTGCTAAAATGATCTCCAGGTAGCACCCTACAGATTCTTGAAATATTTTTCGAATCGCTTGTTAAATAATAGGAGTTGCCATAAGAACTTTTCGTTTTAGGTGACTCACCCGCTATAAGAAGGGGTTAAAGCGCGCCATTTCGTCCCGAGAGTGGAAGGTTATTGCCCGAGGGGCGCATAAACCGCTTAAAGGACGAAAGAAAGCACTTTATCCCCGAGTTATATACGCTATTTTTTGCACTTTCGGAAATGTTTAAAAAAATAAATTTAGAAAATTAACCATTTTTAGTATAGCGTGCTATGCAAATTTACCATGGTTACTACATCGATAAACAAGATTAGTGAAATCGCCATTATAGAAAGGTAAGCAATGTTTGAAAATTTCAATTTAAAAAAGGGTGCTGAAGAAACTTTGCCTTCAAAATCAAAAAAATTATACGAACAACATGAAGATTCTGTGTTGCTCGCATTATTCGATGTTGAAAATGATGATTAATATAAAAAATAATATTGATATTAGTAAATTTCATAAGCTTATAGCATTTTTGAAAAGAAAAAATGTTGGTTATAAATGTAAAAAATCAAAAATATTAACTATAGAGGATGCTGATAAATTTCTTATGGAAGCTCCAGATGATACATTTTTATTGATAAAGGTATGTAATTGCACCAAAAAAAGTATGCTGTTGTTATCATAACATACCCTAATATAAATAAAATAATATAGGTAGGGTTAATATTTGGTGTCGCCGGAACTTCTCGAGGAGGAGAACTGTTGTTATTATCCACCAATGATGTGACTGATTTAAAAGATTCCTTACTAATTAACATAAAAAACACCAAAAACAATATAGAAAGAACATTTTTAGTGGCGAATCCTGAGAAAACTCGTATTAATTATGCCGAAATATGTAGAAAATATATGTCTTTAAGAAAGATGGGAACCCCTAATTCCAGATTTTTTGTTCGTTATGCAATGCTTATCACAACCAATTAGTAAAAATACTTTCGGTAAAATGCCACAAAAAATCGCAGCATTCTTAAAGTTACCCAATCCATCATTATACCGGGTGATTTACCTATAACGAAACGTTCTTATGGCAACTCCCATTATTTGGCGAGCAAACCGAAAAATATTTTCAAGGATTTATAGGAAGGTTTCCAGAGAACATTTTATCAAAAGTAGAACCTCGTAGCTAATTTGGAAGTTGGTTAAAAAAACGATTGTTTCTGACAATGTAGCGATTTTAAAAAGCGAGTTAAGCACCCAAAACGATCAAGAATGACTCAAAGATCCTCCCTGCATTAATTTTTTCGTTTTTCTTCATTCTATTCTGGTACAGGTGGGAATATTTCGCATTTTTTCTAGAAAGCAATGGAGAAAAACAAAAGAAATCACTTTTTTCTTAGTCGTTTTGTGTATTCAATTAATTTATGAAAATCGCGACATTCTCAGAAACGAGCGTTTTTTTACCAACTTCCCAATGACCTACGAAGTTCTATCTTTGCTAAAATATTCTCTAGGAAGCCTCCTACAAATCCTTGAAATATTTTTCGATTCGCTCGCCAAATAATGCGAGTTGCCGTGGGAACTTTTCGTTTTAGGTGAGTCGCCCGGTATACGGGGCATTGCTTTCGACGGAGGTCTGCCTCATTGCTAGCTGATTCTGGAGTTAATTTTGACATTTTAAAGCGGCATTGGGGATGGAAGTCTGCAACTGTGGCAGAGGGATAAGTGGCGAATTCTGTATATAATAAAAAAAATGATCGCGCAAAAGATTTTTGCTACCGATTTAGAAAATTCTCAGAGCGAAGCAACTGCATCTACTTCAAATTATAATATTCTCCAAAATAACGAGGAAAAAAGTAAATTATTAAATTTATAAAATTGTAATAATGTTAACATAAATTATTAATTTTTAATAAAATTTGACATTTCTTAGACTTTTGTTGTCATGGAAACATTTATTTATTTTACTTTATTTCCCTAGGGAGATAATGTGATACTTTAGTCCTTGCAATGAGGGACTAAAGTACTCACTTTAGCACCCGAAAGTGCAAAAAAATAAAACGAATGGAATGATTAATGGTAATACCTTTGTTTATCAGTCGAGATTCCATGATTGATAATGAGTTGTTCAACCATTTCGGCTCTACTTAAGGCTAATCTAGGATGGGTACTGCTGTTAACTGGTCTACTTAAATGAACAGGAATTATATGAAGATCTCTACAAAATTAAAAACGAATCGAAACTAAGCAAAGAACAAACTAACAATGATCACTACACTAAAATTCTATACTGTGATGTTTTAATCGAAATCTACCTGACATTTTTACAATCGGCCATTGTAAGGATCGTATGAACGGCCATGTGATGAATTCTGGCACTAGTATCACCGGATTTTGTCAACAATTCCGGTAGTAATTTGTCAACGCTTCGTGAAACTTCCGCTGGTGAGACTCTACAATTTATTTCTTGTTTTATTTATAATTTTTACGAATGAATTTTAATTATACCGTCCAGGTACAAATTGCACGAAAAACAGTCGGATCACCTCATTGGCTAGATTATAAACGGAAAATACTTTATCACGTAGTGTTCTATGTAATAGAAAAATAGCAGCTCTTGCTGTTTTATTAGCTGTATGCATACGTGTATTATCATACGTTAATAATTCATTTTTCAACATATTTAAACCATCCTCTTTATCACAATAATGTTTAGAATAGAAACGTTCAACTAGATCATTACCAAAGACTAGAATTGGTAATGCGGCTTGTTTCTTTTCACGTTCCGTTAGTTTCGATACGGTTTTATAATCATTACCCATATGGCATTCGCGTAGAAACTCATTAGTTTGTGAACTAGAAAATTGAAAGAAATTTTAATAATTCGAATCGATGGTAAATTGTGGAACTAACTGTCTTAACGCCGGTAATGGTTTCTCTTCGTACATTTCATACGTTGATTTCGTGATGGCCCCGGCCGATTTGTTGCGGCGTCGAAACGAACCTCTCGATTGGAAACTGGTCGGACTGCCGGTGCTTGGCGAGCCCTTTTTTGGACTTTGGTGTCTGGATATATGCAGTGGTGATACTAGCGGTGAACTAGCTCGTTTATCGTTGCCAACACGTAGTAAAGTTGGTGATAATGGAGTTTTCGTACTGTCGACATCATCTTTACATTCATCATTCTTTACACATCTCTATAATCAATAATCGTTATATGATTATAATTGAAATTTTTGTAGAATTATTACGCCTTCATTCTCTAAAAGTTGTTCAATATTGAATTCTTGATAGACGCTAGCCCGATACTCTTCAATTTGATTCTTCTTATGCCTAGCCCGATCGTAGTCCTCCAATTCGATAGCGTGTCGTTTCTCTAATTCGTATTTCCCCAATTTCTCACCGGCTTGACGTAAATTTTCCATTGTTTGTTTTAATTTTTGTGCATATTCGAAACGTTCATCTACAATACAATATAATTTCACTATTCTATTGAATTTTGGTATTGCAATACAAACTTATCACAGCCAATCGTTTCTTCATCTCCATCTCCCTAATAATTTTCGCTACATCAACATCAACGTACATTTCAAAGGCTAAATCATCATAAGGCGATAAATAGTCGGGATCGTTTAGAATTTGATCGGTTTTATTGGAATCATCCTCAATTTCAGTACCTAGTAGCAATACGGCAATCAAACTCACCTAGAATCGCATACGGTAATTATTTTATTTGAGAATCATTAAAACAAATACTTGATTGTTATTATTGTGGGAATTTTGGTGGTTTTTACTCAATTTCAATTTAACAAAAGTGGCAGTCTTGATTGGAACATTTGCCGATTTCAATTCCCTACTTTTAAACCCTGTACTTTGATTATCCGACAGTGTTATATAGCCTAAATAATCCCATTTAATTTTGTCGACATTTTCAATTAAATTCGTATCTTCGTTGCTTGAAAACAGCTCAATTTTAGACGCTAGAAATTCATTAATTTCAACTAATCATTAATGCTTCTATTTCGAATAGTTACGGATTAGATATTGATGGGCGAGAATTTGGATCCGATTCAACTGACAACGTTTCTCTAGTTGTAGCACAATATCTTGTGGATATTCGCAATTTTTCAACGATTGCCAGCCTTTGACCGTTGGTCCATGAGTGTTTAATTCGGTTGCTTTATGTTTGGGATCCTCACCTACAAGTTTTACACTGTAAATTGAACGAAAACATCACCCGATTACTTACTGCTAGCATAAATAACGCTAAACTCAATCTTTTTTGGCATTTTCTCGGTTATTATCACAACATTATTGAAAAGAATTGCTACCAGATTGCTTCTATGTTGATGATTATTGATTGATGAAAGATTCTCACGTGCTTAAAAGGAAACACAGTGCGCCTCTTATGTTTGTATTGATTTTCCGCAAAATTTCCCTGCGACTGCTCAATGTTGGTTATAGTGTTGGATAAATTACTCAAATTTCGTGTTTATTTATTTATTTGTTTATTAATACTAATTATGTACTTTACAGAGTAATTTCATAGAAATATCACAGTGGAAATTACAACTAAAATAATCATGTGAATTGAAGAGTGACTCAAATAGGAATTGCCATTATTCGACAGTTTGTCTTTACCGTGAATTATTGTATTTTCCCGATCACGTTCGATATCTTTGAGAATTTGTTGGATATTACGATTAATACTCCGCAATAATGGATAATTCTCAAATTTACCACCACCAATCTTTTCGACACAATCACCAAGAAAATCATCGGTATCTACCGACCATATCATAATACCGGCCAAATTCTTCTCCATAGCTAAACGTACTTTACGTTCAATCGACCGTTCATCATCATACGTTATGACTTTATCGCCATTAACAGCGTACGGTGTTTCTGTTTCACTATCCCAATACTTTTGCCATAAACCAGTTGTATTCTTCAATTCTAAACAGATTTCATTGTAGCCCATGAAGCCATTCTCACGAGTATACGGCCCTTGGAAGCCAACATTACGTGATAGTATACCCAATTTTGGTTTCCTTGTGGTGGCATCCGGTAATGGTTCAGGTAATAAGAAGGTACGTCCGTATAATGGTACACCTAAAACTAATTTATTCGGCGGTGCGCCCAATTTCAACATGTAATTGATCGAGTATTCAACGTTTAAAACGTCATTGCTGCGTAAAGGTGCATTAGCACCAGTCCTCTGATCCCAAGCACCATGATAGTCGTAACACATCATATGGATATAATCAAGGTATAGACTTAAGCCTTCAACATCGTAGGCTATATCGATGGTGTCTTTACCGGCACCGAAAGCGGCAGTTAATAGGAGATTGTGTTTCTTGAACGCCGCCCTCAATTCCTAAAATGACAAGAAAATATAGTCGATTTTTTGTTATTATGTACAGTGTCGGACTGGGCAACCGGGCAAATGCCGAGCGGGCCAACAGATTTATCTCTTAAGTTGAGTTGTGTTGAAAATCGGGCCAAATGATTGCCAGTCCGGCACTGATTATATCCAGAATTAAATCAAACTTTGACGAATAGTAGAAAGTTGAGTTTATCATCAGGTGATCCGCCCCGTTTCCCTGGAAACTCCCAATCCAAGTCGAGACCATCAAAGTCGTACTTTTTGATGAATTGTAAAGCACTCGCTATAAATTTTGTACGCCGTTCCGGATACCGGACCAGAGTTGAATAATTGGCCGAACCCTCGTTCCAACCACCAATTGCCAAACTGATTTTCAAGTGTGGATGGAGTTGTTTCAAGCCCGTCATTCGTAGATAACCGTTTTTGCCGTAATTATCAGCCAAATCTTGCCATTCATCTAAACAACAAACGATCAATTAATTGATCAAGTAATGATTGATGATTACCTAAAGATTTTATCGAATCTTCTTTTGGGTTTAAGCCGGCGAATGCGTAGATTATATGGGTACATAATGATGGGTCTAGATGTTCGATGGCGAAAGAACCAGCGTCTGGACGGTACACTGCCCACGTTCCCAAATAACAAACAACAACTTTCCCATGTTGTGGTCCTATTGAGGGGGACAAAAAAAAACATCATCAATTTCCCAGAACGATAATTGTAAAAAGCGACTTTTACCGGATCAATGAATTGAATTATTAAAATTAATCAAACGCTAAATATTTTTTATTATTAATAATAATAACGATGAGATTTGGTGAAATTATATCGGTGAAGTGGAAAAACCGATTTCACTTGATCGATTTTATTTAACAATATTGAATTAATTAACAGATAAGTTAACGAAAAAGAGAGAGGTTTTCTGTCTGCGTGTGTTCACCTTGGCATTTGACCGAAACAAATACGGGACACCAATGTACACATCACAAAGAAGTCACTCAACTCTACACTTACCTGGTATACTTTCAATTATACGATAATTGATGGAAAATATCAACAAAAAACTAAATTTAATTATATTCAACATTGTACAGAAATTATTATTTCATTTAAAATAAAGAAACACAATTATCTTGACCGGGCGAAGAAGGTGATGGTACTGCCGGACAAACCGGTGCTTTTCCGTTTTGAATTTTAAACAAGAGGAGTGGTAGAAGTGCAACTGTATATACTTTCACTATTCGACCGCAAATAAACGGTTTCAATCCTAATCCGACTGTTGGCATTTTTATTATACGATACAATAAATTCGAATTACAATTAAATTTAAAAGCAAATTTTATTCGAAAACTTGTACAATTCACAATCAATCAGAATCGGAGTCTGATTCTTTCGCCTTCCGACTTTCTCCCTTCAAATGGGCGATTAACCGTTTGGCCGGATTGAAAACACCATTAGTTTGTGTATTGCAGATGAAACACCTTGTCGATTTCTTGTACTGTTCTAAAGCGCATTTCTCACAAAAATAATGTTTACACCTGTAAAATTACAAAAGAAATTTTTAAAAATTCCTCTAAAAATCAATCTACAAACTTTGTTATAATTGGATCGGTAAAACTATCTCGACAGATGACGCATTTAAATGGTAAATCCTCCGTATCTGAATCGATTTCATATTTCTTATCATCCCCGTCATCATCATCATCATCGTTTGGTTTGTAGGTGCCGTCTTGCCATTCACGTTCCAATTGCCAGCCGTGCTTATAATCACTACGATCATGTAAGAATTTACAACTATCACCGAAACCACAGAAGCCGGTCTCTTTATAATCTTTACATATATCTGGTTGATAGTCCCATCGGACGGTTGCACGGAGATTTGCCGGCGCCCTTATCGGACCTTTACGTACCAGACCGGAACTAGCATTTCCGGCCGCCGTATCTTTCGGTTTATAGTATTGTGTGTAATTATTAATGCCACGATAGACTTTATCATCGGCTTTGCCTTCTAAATCTTTATTGATTTCTAAACGTTTCTCAAAGATTGCTTGTGCATCTTTATCGTGTTCAGTTTCAATCTCCTACAAACAATAATTATTAATTAAATACAATTTAATATTTACGGATATTATTATTACCAAAGTAGCTGTAGCACCTTGATCTGTAGGCCCTGCAGGCATTGCTGAACGTTTCGATTTGTAACTTAATAAAACTTCATCGTCCGAATCTGATTTACTGATTTCATCTAGTTTAACTTTCTTATCAGTCGATTGGATGTTTGGATTTGGTTTCGATTTGCGTTTACCACGTACCACTGCTGATTCTTGCTCATCATTGCTACCTAAAATATTGTTTAATTAATAAGAAACAATCTATACAAATTGAATTCATTTACCTTCTTCTGAACTGGATTTTTCACGTTTGCGTAAGCCGCGATTTTTCGCCGTTCGTTTTTTAAATATAAATGTACATTCACCTGAACCTTTTAATTCACAAGTCTCTCCACTAGTAGAGTCGCTCATTATTTTTATTCTTGGATATTGTAAAATTTAAATTGTTTTTGACAATCAACAATTGAGGTTAGATATCGATAACAATATAGATCTAGTATATCTAGGGATACCGCTTTGCCCCTTGATGGTCAGGCAACCATGGATAAGCAATTTCTACAATTACTGATTTATTATTATTAATTATTACATAAGTTTCGAAACAGCTGTAACCTTTAAAAAAGTGTATAACATCAATAATTTTATGGATTAAATGTTAAAGAATTTGAATATTTATTAAAATTAAAATGATATCTACATTAGAAAATTAACAACGAATTATTTAATTTACTTTACTTTTATTATCAACTGATTTTTAATTATGATTATCAATATTCAAAATTGATTTTACTTTTGAAACTCCCAAAAGGCCAAAGCCTTTTAACTCATCTAACTCCTCTACAACATCCTTATCGCGATTGATAATTTCCTAAAACTTGAATTAAAACATTGTTATACTACTGATGTAATAACTACCTTAATACATTCCTCTCTATTCTCATTCAGATATGGTAATAACAGTGCGGCAAAGGTTATTTTACCAATTTCAATACAACGACGATAGACTGCTTCTAAATTGATAGAACTTAAAGCTGGACAAGACTAAAAAATAAATTAAACTTATTATTGTAATAATTGTAACGAAATAAGATAATACTTGAATTATTCGAAAATTATTAATCAATAGGTCATCTAGTTTGTCTTTCGGAACATCTTTAATTAAAGCAAATGATTGATCGATAATTTTTTGCCAAGCCTCTGTGAAAAATTGTTTAATTACACATTCTGTATCGCATTCGATAAACTCTACATATGTTTTCAATTCGGATATCTAAAAAAAATACACATTTACTATTGTATTTATTAATAATGACACTATTAATTGTACCATTGACCATTTGATTGCATATCCGATAATAAATTTCCAGTGTTTTATATCATACCTTGAATATGCCATACAAATAGCAGCCATTGTCTTAATCGTATATTTATTAGGTATTTGTGCTAATTGTTCCAATAAACTATGTTTATTATATTTATTTAATGTATCTAAATCAAAATCGAAACCTAAATGTTGTAAATTATTAAGTAGATTGATTTTCTTAACAAAACTCCTAAAATACAATACGTTGATAGTTTGGTAAAAATTAATCAAAAAAATGAACTCACTTGAATTCATCATAGGAAAGTTTAGTTGTTGTCTCGATACTTTTTATATCGTTTATCAATTCATATAATGTTAAAGCATTTGCACGATCAGAAAAACGATTTGAATCATCCATACCAATTTCATATAAAATTTTCGACCATAAAATTGTATCAGATTCACAAATATAAATCAACCTATAAACATTACAATTGTAATATTGTAATAGAACAAAAATATAACCAACCTTTTAATATAATTATTATCATTATAATTAATATCATCAAGATCATCATTATTATTAAAAATCCATTTATAAATAATTTTCTTACGTATCTCTAATACTCTTAGATCGAATAATTCGGCTATATCATCAACGCTTTTATTTATATCTATAAAATGTAGGATTAAAGAGTGAAATCTGCTATAGATATGAATCAGTACTCGCATTTTCTGTATCCTGTACATCTTTGTAAAGTTTCTGAATTAATTCCTCTGGCCTGTTGAGGTAATCCTTGTAATTTTCTGGATCTAATTTATTTAAATATAAAATATGAGTGACTGAAAAAAAGAAAAATTTCTTCTCAATCTGCAAATAAATCAAGCGTTTATAAAACTACTAGGTTGGGATTGAATGTGAATTAGTACTTTAATGAAAGCTGCTTCAATATTCGCATCATTTGGGTGTATATTTTTGTACTGTAATGCATATTTATAACAAAGTTTAGCTGCATTCACTTTATCGGCACCATTAGGTGTGTGCGCTAATACATAATATAATACTGATGTAGTTTTTTCCAAATCTTCAATATTTCTAACGCATTCATCAATTTTATCAAATAAATTATCGTATTTTGAATATAGAATCCATTGATCATTAGTATTACTCGATAATAATTTACTAGACACCTAAAATCATAATTAATAATAAATTTTATAAACATGTTATTAATATAGAAGGGATATTTACTAGATTTTTAATAGCAAAACAACAAATCTCATCTTGATTCAAAAATGTATTCCATATACCTATATGTTGAAACCATGATTTATAAGTTTTTAAATTAATTTCTGAACGGATAATATTCCATATATCTTTTGTAAATAATTTATTAATAAATGGTAGACGATATACTGATAATTCATCTATTATTTGTTTATCTGGAAATGTTGTAAACCATAATTCAGTTTCATTTTCACTAGGTGTATGACAACGTTGATAATTCATTAAAAATGCCAATGCTGATAATTTTTTATCATTATCCGAATTTCTTTGATAATTCGATAATATATTAATCATAACAATGAAGATCTCATAATAATAAAAATTTATCTGAAAATAAACCAGTGTTTAGAACGAATCTTTAAAAGTACGAAAATCAATTGCTGTATCAGAACAGAAGTAAATCAACTCTTCTATTATTTAAGGGGATTCCGGCCATTTATGTCCTTTCGGCGTGCGAAGGTATTATCAAAAATTGACGTGCGTTGGATAGAGCATTTCAAGG
>JAZBGW010000824.1:2825-19118 GCA_037464815.1 Mylabris variabilis | reverse complement strand
ATTTTGTTACATTGTAACGACCGCCCTCATAAGCCTGATTTACACAGCCGCACAAGAGGTGGTCCCTTTTTTTTAAACGTCACTGTACATAAAGCATGTCCGCGAAATAGAGACATTTCTTAAATTATTGTAATTTTTAATAGTTTGGCAAAAAATCGTTTAAACGGGTTAGAAATGCAATGTGTGCATTAGATAATAAACGATTAAATATTATTAATGTAATTCTAACACTGAGTAACGACCTTTTGTCAAACTATTAAAATTACAATAATTTAAGAAATGTCTCTTCATTTCCCGGACATATTTCAGTATAGAGAGATGTAGGAAGTTTCCGCGTTGATTTCGATAATTAAAACAGAAATTAAAAATAACATTTTGATGGCAATTCTCTAGAATATTTCACTGTAGGTCAGAGATTTATCCGGTAATGTAATACGTCGTTGAAATTTTGCAATAAAACTCAACAATAATTACATCAACTTTAGTTAATATTACAATCTACAATTCTGTTAGATAGGAAGATTGGTTTAATTTCTATGAAGATGCGCCATTGATTTGTTAGATTACACTACGATTGCAGAAATTTCAGTTACAATGAAAAGAAAAATTAGATTTGACTTTCTATTTTATCTACTTATTTTTTTACTTTTTTTTTGTATTCGATTTGAAATGTATAATAATACAAGTGAAAGGAAGATTCACGTTGCAAAAGTGCACGATATTCGCTTTAAATTTGTGATGCAATATAATTTCTGTGTAAAGTATTTTTGAATTGTTTAGGTTTATTGGTAATTGTGCTTCCTCCTACACACATACTAGGGGAAAGTAGAACATTGATTCTATAGAGAGGAAAAAACTTTATTGCATCGGAGACACAATTAAAATTCTTCATTTTATTATTTACAAATTTTATAAATGAATATATTTTTTATCCTTTGTACAGATACATATATGTTGATGTACCGTTGGTATATTGTTGTGGTTAGTTTAACTGCTTCCGTCATTTATAGTGTTATCAGCCAGACAATTACAAGTGGAGCATTTACATTGATTAACGGCTCTCTCCCCTTTGATTGTCACATATCACATTTACAATAAAATAGCAGCATTAAATAACATCATTTCAAATTATAAATATTAAAATCTATATTAGTATATGTATACTAATTATAATAGCAATCCTCTCTGTAAAACTAAAAAAAAAATACCAAATCAAAATGGAACGAGAGCATAATAATAAATATACATGAGTCTCGTATTTTTCTCGATTTAAAAGCTGTGTACCAGAATCACAAATGTAGATGAATTATAAATATTAACAGCATTGACGATGATTTAATATGGTTTGTAACGGGTGAGGCGGCGACAAATACAAATTGCAATGTAGAAACAGAGAAGATGAATAAATTAGGTTTTCGAATACACACAGACAATTTGCAAAAAAGGTCACGTAGGTTGGAAAGTACTATCAGTATAATATTTCTTTTAATAAATATCTCCAAAAAAAAAAGAAGATTTATACGATAGAAATACACACAGTTAAGAAAAATTTACATTGATTTATATTCGAATTCTGATTATATTAAGCCAATTTATAACATCAATATTTTATTGAGTAGTCATGAAAATACGTTCCACGCGCAGAGGCTAATATACTCCAATTAGTCCAACATTGTCAGCTTGACTTCTAAAACAGTAAACGTACATTGGAGTTAAACGAGTATAAGACGAGATACTTTTAATGTAGGTTTCTGTGAAACTTCAGGACAATTCTAGAATTGTTATTAATTTCAAATTAAAAAACATTTCAAATTTTTCGTCAACTTATATTTGTTATTGTTGTTACTCCATTAAAAATCTCTATTGAAATACAAATTCTGTGCGCCTCTTTACAGCGTCTTATACAGAAATTAAGTATGCTTATTGTATGAAACTCATACGAAAGAAAAATGATTCTAGATAATTTTTCAACATAGATTTCTCTATGTAGATAGAGCAAAATTATGGAGAACAGATTGTGAACATAAAAAGGAAAACGAGAATTTTTTTGCTTTTAGTTGAAATGTAAAAAGCGACCAGCAGATTGAATTGCGGATGATTCACAAAAGAATATAAGATGCAGACTGTTCAACTATAGAAAATACGTAGAAAAAATAGAAGAAATGTTGCATGAAAAGCGTAATTGTCAAAAGAGTTGTATTATTGAAACATGAACAATAAGCATCAAGTGGTTCCGTGTTGAATAAACGAAAAATTGGCATATCTAATTATAAATCTAAACAATAATTACATTAATTATTTTTATAATACAAGTCCAAATTAGTATCGCATTCTTGCAATATAATAAAACGAAAATAAAATTAAATAATCTTGTGTAACAATATCAGATTTATCAATTAATAAAACTAAATATATACCTAATAACTAATAACCATAATCAACCAAAACTAACTTGATTTACGTAATACTACGAATAGTACAAATAATAATAAATTAATATTTAATCTTAAAAGACTGTTTTATAATCGAAACAATTTCATTGTTGTTGAATTAAATCCTTTCAAATCATAGAGCTGCTGATATTAAAGTATCGTAATAAAAGCTTTGATCTTGTTTTTTACCTTTTGAATTTTCAACAATTGTCAACTAAAAAAATGAATAGAAGAATCAAAACTCTATCATCAAAAAACTCTTAATTTTCTGTATATTTTGATTAAAAAAATCCCATATTTTTACATTCAGTGCCATCCACAACCATCATTAAAAAATTGAATCGATATTGATTGATGTTAAAAAAATAGTATAATTTATGGTTTTCTTTAAGGAAAAAACAAACAATAATAGACTGAAAACAATGAAAATAGAAGAAATAAAGTTTCCGTCAATTTTTCATGATTTAATTGAATAAAGCACGAAATAAACAAATTAAATGCGATTAGAATTTTCTAAAAAGAATCCTATTTGGGCCTCGAAATAGAATTTTAATTAATATAAAAAACACAAAATTTTCCTCAGAATCAGTAAGTCACCTATATTCTTTTTAAAATGAAGTAAAAGTAAAAAAAAAAAATATGACGACTACTAGCAATCTATTTGGAGGAAATTAGCCGGATATAGATTACGGTTGGGAAAAGATGAATTTGAACCGAAAAAAGAGAAATACTGATAAATTCTACTGGAAATCAACCGTAAATTAAATATAGGTAAAGGTTTTTCCTGATTTTTCATTGGTAAAACAATGAAATAATAGTCGTTTACAAATCCTGGAAATCTCATATCACCTTTTACTTTTCTATCTATAAATCACTACCACCGAAACACCTTCATCGAAAGCGAGAAGAAAAAATCTAAAAGTGATGGTGGATTTATTTCGTTATCCTTCAAGTCACTGACAAATTACTTTTTTTTGGGGGAGAGACGAAAAGATGGAGGATAACAACACAGAAAAATAGCCTTAGTGAAATATCTTTAGGCTTCGTATAATTAAATGAAAACATTCCCAATTTAATAAAATTTTTATTTTTGTCATCGTAACACACAACAGCAATAGTAGTAATGTTTATGTTAGTTGAAGTATAAATGTTTTATTATTCCAGGGGGCAAGAACACATGTTATATTTGACGTGTGTGAGTGTTTCAAATATAAACACAATAATAAACAGAAAAGCCTCCTCTAAGTACAGCTGATGAAATAAACATTAATTGTAAGATAGAAATTCAACGTATTATGACAAATACAATTTTTTTTCTTATAAAATGAGAAAAATATAATTTGCGAAATATGTATGAAATCATCATCATTGTGTGTTATTTTAATTAAAGACAATATTAAAATAAAAATATTGACTCGTCAAATAAAGGTTAATAAACTTTAATGTAATAATTTTTTTTGTTTTTGTCAAGTTAATTCTATTATTGCAACTAATAAAAAAAAAACGTATAACAATTATTTGATTGCAAACGGAAATGTTTTATACATAAAATATACACTAAAAACGAAAAATTCGAATAGAAAACGAAAGTTTTGATTATCAGAGCAGGAAAATTTGATGATTTTAAATGTAAAAGCTTCCGAAAAAAATTAAAAACAAAACTATTCCTTTGAAGAACAACTCATTTTATATTCCTCGTTATTATTATTCATACAAATTATAAAATGTTTTGCACAAATTAGAAATAATTATGAAATTTTACCACATTATTCCCATATAAGTACAACGTATAAAATAATAGTTGTGTAAAGACAATGGGCTGTATTCCGAAAAAGGTCGTTAGAATTTAAATTAACGAACACAATTTGACAAAATAACTCTGCATTTCTCTTTCTAGTTGTTCAATTTCGTTGTCCTGATAACTGTATCCAGAATACAACCTAATTTATGTTAGACTCACTATATTATAACATAATAACAAGGGTCATTGCGCTTTTATTGCAATTAAAACGATCAACATTAGAAATTAGAACGAATTGCACAACATTTTTAATTGAATTATACAAAAAAAAAATTAATTAAAACTGTATCATTTGTTAACAAAAATATTAATTAATAGGACCTCTGTATTGATGTTGATAACGATACGCTAATTGAACAAAATTGATTACGATATAAGTAAAGCTAGGTACATGGAAAAGTTGACGGCTATTGAGCATAAAATACACGTTCTTTTAATTGTGTAAGTAAATCAACCTTTCTCCATTTTGAAGGAAAAAGGGTGGCGCCATGTAAGGGTTCTGTAAATAAGCAAGATAACACCCTTATTCCCGCCTAGTATTTATGGTTCAATATCTTTCTTTTCCAATTCTGACCTGCTAGACATTGTCAGGACCTCCCTCATTAGCCTGCCTTACACAATATAAAATAATGCATATAGTTTATGTAATAAGGAAGGGTTGTTTTATCCGCATGAATCGCAATTGTTTATTCCTAAAGAGCAATTAATTATTTTAATATAAATATTTGTCTCCTTGAGATTAAAACTGTTTTTCGTAACTTTTACTTTCAAATATTAACAACTTCAATAAAAATTATCCAATCGTTTGTTAATTGTTTGTTATTGTGATTTATTGAGATTTAAAATTCAATAAATTTAAAAACATTCATCAAACGCTCATTGTTAGAACAGTAAAAGTGAATATGAATATTCATAACAAAAACAAATTAATTTATCATAAATTAAGTAATTTAATTCAAGCGTATTGTTTTGTAATAATGTGAGAAAAAAATGATTTATACTTGGTCTATTTAAATGTAGTCAACGTGTTTCTAATGGTATAATGTCACGTGTACGTGTATGTGTGTGAAACAAACCAAAAACGGAAACAGAAGAGGTGTTGGGATAAAATAAATGAGTTTCCTATTTTTGACTTCTCTCAGACCTCCTCACAGATGTTTGGTTTGCTTTAAGTACGATGCTAATAAATTATTTCTTTCCATAAATATTTTGTTATCCTATCATTATTGTTTTTGCTACTTTACGGTAGCTAAAATAAACAAATTATAAGTGAAAGATACTCGAACATAACATTTTTTTAAAACACTACAACAAAAACACTACACTATTCTTTATTGTTAAATCTTCAACTTGCACTTGAACTTACAGTATAAAGACCACATCTGTTTACTAGTTTTCAATTAAAAAAAATTGATGTTTTTGATTTATTCGTTATCGTGTACAAGAAGAAGAAAGAAACAAGTTGAAATTCAAGTGTTTGTCGTCGTTGACTTTTAACTAGAACGAATATTCTGGAGTTGTTCCAAAAAATTTTCAAAACATCAATAAACCAATTCGAACAGGACAAAGAGATTTGACGCAAATTCATTGAAATTACCACAAAAAAAAATATAATCCGATAAAAAAGAAAATCAACGCTAATATTAATGCTATTTATGTTCTGTTATAGTTGAGATTTTTTTTTAATGTAATTCATGCTCTGTAATATAACGAAAAAGTAACATACATCAGAGGCATATGTTCCCCAATTTACAGTCAACAATCTACAGGAGTGTTTTCCAAATATAATCCTGTAAAGACCTTGAACTTGTCGACATAGTCGCCGGGTACAGAGCAACAAACTCAACATAGTTCTACGTTTTCTAAACAATTTAACAATACAAAATAACGCCACGTTTTCTATAATCTATTAAACATGAATATTAAAACTTTAATTTATAAGGATTTAGATAATTTTTTTGTCAAGTAAAAGGGTAATTTTCTACATCAATTCATATACATACCTATCTCTTAAGTTGATTTCCTTTGAAACCCACAATGCAATAAATATGTAGAAGTTCTAAATTTAGTATTCGATGTATACAGCGCATCAAACACGCAAATTTCAAAGTAAATAAATCAGTTTTAATATTCAGTGCCAACATTTCCTCAAACTCTGTGAAAAGAGGATTTGAATGTAAATAAAGCATTTAGATAACTTTTTTCAATTTTGAAAAAAAATCAAAAATGATTAATTTTAAGCAAATTCAATAGACAAGAGATATGACATGTGTGGGTACAATTAAATAACAAACAGATTTTTACAACAAAAGCACTTGTAACGAACATTCGAGTATTGTAAAAGCTTTGTAATGAAAGAAACAATAAGAAAATGCTGGAATGTACACGATTTAAGGATAAAGAAAGAAAGAAAAATAAAAGGAGAATTATCAGGCTTTTCCTTCAAAAGATCTATCAACAAGATTTCTTTCATAAGAAAAACAGTGAAACAATTTCAATATAACTTTGAAGAATGACACAGTTAACTTAACAACTTTTGTATTTGAACAATAAAGTTAACATGAAAGGAAACTGTTTACTCTGTAATTAATCAAGTATTTAAATTAAAACACGAATTTGAAGATTGATTTTAAATTGGAATTAAAAATATACGTTGTCAACCTTTTTTTAGCAACACAAAGAAATATTAAAAAAAAAACTTATTTAGCCGTTTTCAAATAGAAGAGTTCATCATAATTCGAGACAAAACTCAACGAATATGTGAATGTTCAAGTGGAGATTTACTAAAATCGACAATAACTAACATAATTGTAACATTCTAGGCTATGTCAAGCACACTAAAGCATGTATATTAAAAGACTTTGGTGTTTCAAAGATATATTCCGAGTAGGTTTTCAGGGTTATTGATATAGTAGATACCACCATGATGCTCTAAAAGTAGACGATTCATGTGAAACTCCTATTAGTTGACCGGCGATTTCAAAAGTATTTCAAATTTATAGGGGGGTTCCTAGAGAAAATTATAGCAAAATTTGAACTTTGTAGCTTATTTGAAAGTTGGTCAAAAAAACTTATCCCTAACGAAATCGTGATTTTCAAAAATGACTCGAGGATCCTCTCAACATTTTTCTAGAATGCAATGCAATGGAGATAAAATAAAAAATCAATGCTTTCGAGTCATTCTTATTCGTTTTGCGTGTTTATCTCGTTTTTGAAAATCGCGATATTGTCAGAAACGAGCGTTTTTTGACTAATTTCCAAATATTTTTGGAATCACCGATCAACTAATAGGAGTTTAACACGAATTGTCTACGTTTAGAGCAACAGGCCGGTATATTTTCTAGATTTGTTTCAATTCGTTCTCTATAAGAGGTGAACTTGTCGGAATTATGAATAAACCTTTCCATTATTCCACTACCTTGATTAGATTATCCTTTGTTTCTTTTTTTCCTCTCCTCTTGATAGGTAGTAATTATCAAAAACTGATAATATGTAAGAGATAAGTGTGATGATTCTGTCGTCATTTCCGGTAAAATTGAAATGAATTGTTAGTTCTTTGTTAAGTTGGGTTCGCGTACTTTCTCAAGGCCAGTGTATGAGTATGGCACAGAGAGGTAAGTAACGACAATACACACAACTAAGAGGTGAGTCCAACCGACCGACCAACAACACCGTCACCTTCAACTCTCTTAAGAGAACTATGAACGGGTTAATGTACCCAACAACATTAGCCTGTTGTACATACATACGGAGATAAAGTTGCAGCTACTAGTACTAGAGTACTTGTTATTGTCGTTGCTCTTTTATATTGTCGCTCAATATGAAATTACAAGGAAACAATGATGTGTGTTATTAGTTATTAGATTCTATTACTCTGTTTATTTATAAGCTTTACAACTAATTAAATTTGCTGATTAGCGTGGAATTAATTTTTTACAGCAGTGTTAAAAGAGTTGTATTCTTATCACTGTTACTGCAGTAGCATCTTTTCTTAACATTAAATTAGAATTTTATGAGAATTTTAAACTTTACAACCTTTTTTCAGTATGTACTTATGTATTAAACTTTATGTTACATTCTGTGTTTTCTCTACAATTCCGGATTTAGATAAATCTACTAACAACAACAAAACAGATGAGAATTTCATAGTGTAAATATTGAATTTTGTAAATCGTTATTGTAACCTCACGTTTTACACAAACTGAATTCGTTATATTTTTCCTCGTTGTTGTTTTGTTTTATTTGAATGATTTAACCGTCCTTTGTTTAGCCGGTTAGTTCACTTGATGCCCCAGGATTCTCATGCCCAGCGTTCCACTTGGCCAGCCACGGATTCTAGAAGATTCTATTGGGCGCGGGGGCAAACTCTTTACTCAACCAACTATCATCATCATTATCAACAACAACAACAACAACAAAACGTTCTATCGAAGCTGGTATTAAAACGATCTCAACAGTTACAACACAGACAAATATGTATTGATAGACAAAGGAATAAATTGAAATTAATTAACGATAAACAACAAACAAGCAGTGTCAATAATGCAAATGAATTGAAACTAGAAAATTTAAATTCTAATCAAAGCCGTAGAAGTTTTACAATAAAATCAATAAAAAAAGTAAAAGAAAAATCCTCTTAACATCAATTGTTGTAGCATCAAATGTTTTTCAGTTTTTGTTGTAAACTATCAAACACGAAAGCCTCTTCGATTTTTCATTATTTGCAATGAAAACTCTATAGAAACGAAAGTTTCAATCCAATAAAATCGATTTGAGATTAATCATGAAATTAACCTCTTTTTTTGATAAAATCAATATCTATTTGAAACGTATTTACATAAAAACGAGTCACGAATCACGAATCATAATACAATTAACTAAACAACAAACAATATAGGTAGATTTCTTAAAGATTCTTTTTTCTATTGTTAAGCAATTCATAGGCTAAATGTTTCAATATCCATTCGAGTTTGGTCGACTTGACTTCAAATAGTAATAATGGCAGATAAAATTCGTTATAAATCCCATTATTTATTTTATCGATATCTACCTATACATACTTATATCTTTTATGTATGTATACATGATGTTTGGACTAGATTTCTAAAATTCTTCTCGATTTTTATAGGCGATTCTTATTTTAAATACAAATTTTTTCAATAATGATGAAATACTATAATTGCGTCGTTATATAATTTCAAAATTTAAAACACAAATGCCTTCATTGAGGTGTATATATACACGTAGAAAATACCATCGTATGTGGTGATTTTATTGTTCGTATATACCTATGTGAGGAGGAGCAGGTAGAGCAGGTTCGCGTCCACAAGGTCGACCTTGGGTCGCTACTGAGAACAATAATCACGGGACATTTACCTAGGCGGCTTTGGCACATTGATCCGTAAACATATTCATTCCAACAATGACTGGACCCCAGCTAGACTGGATACAGTCACAAAGAAAAAAAAAACACCAAACGTTAAATTAAAAATTATAAATTCATTCGATTAATTTAAAAATAAAGAATTACTGTTATCTCGTCAATACTGTATCGCTTTTATAAAAGAGAGAAGAATCTTTTCACTTTTATCTCATATCTAATGGATACCCGTCTTTATACATACTGTCTATATTAAGAAATACAATAAAATACCACAATCGTTGCTGGATTTTTCCACGAGAACAATGTTCGCATCGTTATAATATTCACAATTAGGATTTTGCAGACAAAAAAAAAATAAGTTTCATTAACCTTGTTTTATATGAATAGACAATGAGATCACACTTTTATCGTGACTTGAATATTGATTATCTAAGACTTTATTAAAAAAATTAATTTCTGAAATCAATACATATTCCCATCTCTGGATATGAACAATCACTAATATAAATGTTGATATAATAATTCAATGAATACTAATAATTTGAGAGTGAAAACTTCAAATTTCTTGAATATTTTCAAGACAATTTAAAGTTGAAGTTTTATTTATTAACGAAGAAACGCGCACAGAAGCAGCCGAAAAACGAAGCAACAAAAAACACAGTAGCCTGAATATAATTAAATTATAAAATATCTTTGAAGAATTCCAAATTATCCAAACTACTTTCAAGATAATTACAAAGAGAGAGGAACAATCATCAATTTATTACTTTATCTTTGATCTGCTTGAGGATGACACAAATCAACATGATTAATTATTAAACTGGCAAGTTCATATCATGGTAAATGCTTACGATAAGAACAATAGATGAAGTCTACCAGAGTAGAAATGTAATCAACTCATTGTTTATGTAATAAAACAACAACAAAACATAAATCGATTCTTTTTTTAAATATTTTATTATGATAAAGCAACACCCACTAAGTGATAACGAAACAAAAACGTTACAACTGTAGGCGTGTAATTCACACAAAACTTCCCCTTTTACTAGAACAAGAAAAACAAAAAATCCAACATTGTAATAATAATTAAATTCTAATTTAATCAGATACAGTCAAGTTGACAACAACATAGAGAACGTCTATTAGACAAACACAAAACAAACAAAATTGAAAATCATTCTACATAGTCAACAAAACATAAAATTACTATAGAGAATATAGAGAAAGACGCAAAAAAAGAATTAACAGGATAATGAGAGATTAAGGATTTCAGCTGATGGAGGTAACGAAAGAACAAACAAATTTGTATTTTTTTTTTGGTGAAATATCACATCCTTTCTAAATTCATTATCCAAAACAGCTAATTTTAATTCTCGAAGACGAGCTAAACGATGATGATTTTTAATTAATAAAACCACTCAGATAAGTGAATGTTGAGAAAAAGCCCTCTTACTATGAAATTTTTGTTATAAAACACAATTATCTAATTTGTAGGTGGAATGTAATAATAGTAGTAATAATAATGATGATAATAATAATATTAATAACAGTATATAGTAATTCATCTGCACAGTTTCGAAAGTGAAAGTCGTTATTTCAGTCTTGATACTCTTTCAAATTATAGAAAGAGAATATCTCTCAATATTTACAATATAAACATATGGCAATTTTCAAATATTAACTGTTTAAAATTGAAATTATACGTGTACTCTATTTACATATTATTTAATTTATATTTTTAAAAAATATATTATCACAATTAAGATATCTCGTGAGAGTGAAATTCTATATTATATTTATTAAAGTTGTCAGTCTGCATTGCATGCCTTGTCCTATTCCATTATTTCCAATGAAAAATTAGCAAAACATACCGTCATCATAGCAACTACTACATCGAGGAGGTTCATTGAATTAAATGGTATTTCCTTTCTTGGTTCTTTTGTGGAAATAACGCAAAAGTCTAGTAAAAATCAATCATTTCAATTCAAGATACCCACATCTGTTGCGAAAATATGAGAAGAAAAAAAAAACAAGGAACATAGAGAACCATAAATTTCCGGCAGATGTGCTCCCAATTTCTCAGAAGATTCTCTTTTCTTTCTTTCACTACTCTACAAATAAATAAAGTGTTTTCTTCTCATCATCATCATCATCAAGAAAATATAAAACTATTAATAATAATATAAATAAGTGAAGCATTTGACCTATCTCAATAAACCATAGATGTAGTTAAAAATACTTGGAATCTTTAAGAGATACGATAAGAGTATAATCAACGATTGAATTTCTTTTAAAATAAATAAGCATATTGTATATATAGAAAATGTTGGGTTATAAGGTGAATGTAAAATCAAAATAATAATACAACACATTATTAAAGGCCACCATTGCGCATACAACAATATTCATTATAAAAACTACTTTCACTTTCGAAAAAAAAGTTACATTTAGATTAGAACTAACTGCTGCTAAATATGGTACTTATTATGACATCATCTTTTCGTCCACTATAGTAGAATTCAGGCTATTCAAGCTGTTAATGATGAAAAAACAAGATAATTAATAAAAATTAAATGGGAGAAATAACAATAAGATTTTGATAAAAATATAAATAAAATAATGACGTAATTCGAATATTACACAAATAACTAACAATATATGTATATAATAAAGCTGTTATTTTGACACGATAATCAGCAGTAAAGGCACAATAATAATTAAAGGAAAAGAAGTGGGTGCGGTAACCGAGGTCAGTTTCTCTATCTTAACTGAATAAAAAAAGAAATATTTAAATATTTAAAAAGGACAACAATTATTTTCAATAAATTACGCACAAAGACGGAAATAATTAACAGGAAGTTTATCAAGAATATTTGTTTAAGAAGATAGGAAAAAATAAACGATATAATAACGGATGTTTGATTACTTTCTTTACATTAACATACAAGATTTTGAAGAAAAAAAAAAGTGACCGAAAGGTCGACAATGAGATAATATCGTATACAAATACTATTTATTTCCAGATAAACGATTTTTTTTTAACCTAAATGTTATAAATACCAATACAGATGTGTATATAGATATTTGAAATGTGATTGTGAAATTACCGTGTAAACGAATGAATCAATGATGATGTATACAATTTAAATTAATTAAAATTTGATTCTACAGTTGGATGATTTTAAAATTTCGAAATACTCTCATTATTCACAATATAAATAATATTGTTATAAGTTAGAATATAAAATAATAGTCGGAGTGATCCAAATTTAGCTGCCAGCAATAATTTCAGTTTTATTGAAAATTTCCAATTATGTTTTAATTACAATATATAAGGGCCGACACCACTTTCACCATCGGTGTAAGTCAACAACCATTATAAAAGATAAGCAGTACATGTGACAGATAATTCGTATTTATAAACAAAGAGATTTATCTA
This sequence comes from Mylabris variabilis, assembly GCA_037464815.1. Lineage (NCBI taxonomy): Eukaryota > Metazoa > Arthropoda > Insecta > Coleoptera > Meloidae > Mylabris > Mylabris variabilis. The sequence continues at coordinate 6,063 of JAZBGW010000824.1, read as the reverse complement.
AATACGACATACGACTGTTTATTATTTTTATATTCATTAATAGACGAGGATATTGCGAAAGTATGAATGATATTCAAGTGATAAACAATAAAAAAGGTACTGAATAATTTCAATGTCAATTCGCCTTAACCGTACCAAAACCGACGATTAACAATTAAAATATTAATTAAGTATATTTCGGTGTCATTTATTAATATAATGAAAGGGTGAAACGTTTTTTTTGTATAGAAGAGAAAAAATACACCAATATAACAACCGGTTGACATTAAGAGTGATCTGAAAATATCTCAACTTCGACATTCTTAGATAAAACAACATTCTCTAGCACTCTTTCAGAATAATTATGTCAAAATTGATTTTCCCCTTCTATGTCTGTGGGAAAAAACATATGTATGTATATCAAATGTGGTTTCCTTTGTGTCAACACATTGATAACAAAAAAATAATCAAATTTATGGAAAAAATTGGAACAGAATAGATATGATCAAAAATACCATCTACATATGAAATATATTCTTTTTATTGTGGAAATACACGATCTTTCTATTAAAGGAGAAGTACGTTTTGTTGGAAAAAGAAAGGGAGAAAACGCATTTATATTGGCTTCATGCCAGACGATACGTGTTTTGTTTACTTGTACTCGATTTTTACGAAATTTTGGAATTTTAGTGAACCAAAATCAACATCTTTTTCTCCCGTTTTTTTTTTCGATTATAATTATTAGATTGAAACAAAGGATTCATTGAATGGAACGTGACAAATATAACAAGGTGAATACTGTTGGGAAATTTTCATGATTAGCAATTGATATCACACCACTATGTGTCATATTTACATAATCTACGGAAATATGGCAGAATGATAACGAGATCTTTTATAAATATTTTAATATTCAGATGTGAGATTCTTTTTTTTTTTCTGACTAATATGGATGTTGAGATGTGCACGTCGACATGTCACACAATTCATTTATATAAATAACCGTCGCCGTAGTCGTCGTGGAAGTTGTTGTCGTCTGTGCACCGTCCTTGACTACCCATGAACCGTTAAAACAAGAATTTGAAATTTTATATCAACTCAATTTATTCTTTGTTCCCCCCGCGCGATCATCGCCCTAACGAATCAAGAAATAATCATTGTAAATTCTGGAATATATAAATCACACGATTGGAAGACACTGTGATTTTCTATAAAAATAAAAGAACGCCACTTGAATCAGTTAGTTGGAATGATAGTGGAATATAAACGAACAAAGCATTTTGTTAAGATGTGTAGGAGAATTAGAATGATAACAGAACGCCGCCAATGGAGAGAAGAGAGATGATAATATATATAGTGAGTCGCAGTTGAAGCAGTACACGGGGTTAACCACCCCGAGACAAAATATTTTCAATCGCAATATCGAACTCACCTTGAAGTCGCCATGCGATCCATAAAATAAATTCGCTTTAAATGCGATATTTGATTATTTTTTTTTTCTTCTATTTTGGATAGTCCCAAATAGTTGATACACAAATTCAATTATTTATTTATTTAAAAAATATATCTGTATTCTATTTTTGGGGGAAATTCTGGAAAAACTACTAACAATTATTTTATCAAAGACACAACAACAACAAACTTGTTTATTATTATTATTATTATTATTATTTTAATTTCTTATATTATAAATATAATTTTTATTATTTTCCTCTTATTTTAAATTTTTATTTATTTTGCTGAAAAAATATGTGCGTCCGGATATAACGATATAACCTCACCAACGTTCCGCGTTACAATGAGCTATGGTTGGCGCGGGAACCGGTCGTTGAGATGCCGGCTGGCATCCAGGAGGGGAGGCGGCACCACGTGGGGAATGCGCGAAGAGGTCTTGAGTCTCTTGTATTGACGCAGCACCCTGCCGGCAACAACAACGACGACGACGACGACTACTACCCCACCCCTATCAGTAGAATCACATGGATAATTATACCTGGTCAATGACGATGATGATAACAACAACAACAACAACAATGACGGCGACGGCGGTGGCGACGACGACGACGCTGACGACGGCGGTTATGCTAGTTGTAGCGTTGCCGACGTCGACGTCCTACTTGTCATTGCTATCAGAGATATTGCTGGTATTTCGAATACAACGATGACGATGCGCACCCTATATGACCGGCGTTTGACCCTGCTAACCCTGCACGAATACCAGCGCCATGCCTCACCCATACAAAAACAAGACAACACACAACAACAAGCAACGATATTGAAGATGATGATAGACTTCTCGATAACTTGTTAAATGATTATAAATCCGATTGATTGATTATTTTAGGTAATAATACCACGTTGATGCTCTAAATTGTGGGCGATTTGAAAAATATTTCAACGATTTGTAGGGGGTTCCTGGCAACCATTTTAGCAAAACTAGAACCTCGTAGCTTACTCAGAAGACGACCAAATGACTCGGAGACTTTCAACATTGATTTTCCGGTTTTTCTCCATTGCATTCTAGAAAACACTGCGAAACATTTCCTACCGTTCCAGAATAAAATAGAAAAAACGAAAAGATCAACGCAACACCGTCAGAAACTAGCGTTTTTCGACAACTTTCAAATGAGCTACGAGATTCTAATTTTGCTAAAATCGCCCCCAAGTACCCCCCTATAAATCCTTGAAATATTTTTCAAATCTTCCACCAACTAATAAGAATTCCATACGAATTTGGTACATTTAGAGCTGCAACGTGGTATAACCGCCATTATTTTTTTAACCCCCCTTTCTCTTTCTCTCTCACTACATTAAAAAAACAATTCTGATGTACATATTTAACCGGAACTAAATGAATTCTCATTAATAAATCTCGCTATCGATAATTCCACGTATTAATGATGCCACGTTCTTTTTTTTTTTCGATTATAACCTGCGATTAATCATCAGAAATTTTTTAATTAATACTATTCTTTTATTATTTCCTGATATACGGAGATTTTGTTGTTTGTTTCTCGTCAAATATTGAAAAATGTTTTATAATTTTAGTAAAAGTGATAATTAATTCAATAAATATGAAAGAAAGAAAACATCATAAATCTCATGCAAATCGAAAAGAAAATTGTTTAAAAAAGGCCAATTTATATTCAATTTAATTTATTAAAGCAATTGAAAATGAAATCAAATGTGCTTTCAATCATTTTCTACCAATTCTCTTTACAATTGACACTCTTCACAATTGAAAAACCAGAGAGAAAGC
>JAZBGW010000822.1:0-20302 GCA_037464815.1 Mylabris variabilis | reverse complement strand
TTTTGGTACGCTGACGTCACAGTCCGAACTATTTAACAGTCAAGCGAAGCCGGTATATGCGGCAATGAATTTACTAGGTGCTTACTAACTTGTCTATGCTTACTATGTTAGTATGGATAGTATATCAAGCCACGGTTACGAGCGCACCAAAATCCGGCCTCTGGTTATAACTAGAAGTAATTATTAATCACATATTGATAATTTTCAATGTATGTTTGAAATCTATGTCGATAATCTGCCAATAACCAATATTTTTTTATAATCGAAAAGGTGGTCTTTCCATCAACCGGAACAAAAAAATCAATTTTTTAACGAACCGGTGCAGAATTTTTCCAACATTTACGAACCGGAACATAGTTCTGGTTTGCTCTGGTACATTCCGAGCCTTGGTTACACGGTCCGTGGTTCGCCGAACCACGGAACTGGTTCAAGTTTCGTGTAGTGGTTCGCCATTTTACAAAGCAGTATGTCAACACGGTTCGTGTTGGTTCGTGGTCTGTAGATTCGCCAATATTGTCAGGAACTTTCAAGGCCGTTACACACAATTTTTCTCTCGTTATAATTGATTTAATCAACGAGCTACAAATTGAGAATAAACTGTGAATAATTAGATATGTGAATATTCTTTTTCAAAACAAAAACAAACAAAATAAATTGAATAAATTAAATATTTTAATAATATTGATAATCTCAAAAGATTAACAAAATAATTTTTTTTCAAATTTGAATTAATAATCATCTATAATTTTCTAACTTTTATGGGAATGAACTGAGAATTTTTATTCATTTAATTGTAAAAATAGAAGATAAGAATTTAACAGACAGAGTTTATTATTAAGTCTTTAATTGTAAAATAATTGAAAATATCCACACGAACCAACCCAGACCACTACCAACAATCACGAACCACACCAGACCTCTTTTTTGTTCCGCAACATTTTACCGACAATCGATGGGTAGATCAGACTAGTTCCGCCGAACTACGGACCAAGACGAACCAGCTATGTTACATGGTCCGTGGTTCGTAGTTTTCGAAACCAGTTCTCCCGAACCACGGACCGTGTAACTGCGCTTTAAGAAGTTCGAGTTAAGAATGAACCCTGCTGGATGAAAAAAGAATTACTGATACAAAAATTTTCAAAAAATTACCAAAGCTGGCATGTGGTTTTTGAAAAAAAGTGAAAAAACATCAAAAAACATGATTTTTAATCTCTATCTCGGAAGCCTTTATACCAAATTTTGTTTAAACTTTTTTATCAAATCTAATTAAGTTTAATTTAGCTTCTTTATTTTCTCGGTTGACTTTGAACCTATAGTTTTCACAAAAAAAAAGAAAAGGCGAAACAACGAAATAAGTGAATTTAATGTTAAGGGGATTCCGGAGCAATATGTCGATTCGGCGTGCGAAAACAGTCAATTTTCAAACAGCGATTACTCACTTGTTTTTTAAGATAATGTCAAAAATCGACGTGCGTTGGATAGAGCATTTAAAAGTGCATGCTCTAGAGCTTTCTATTTTGGAAAAATGTGATGAAATCTTGAATGGCATAGAAAACTCTCGGACCCTGTCTTTTTCGTACATTTTCATTCATAACTGGCTAAAACTTAGCCAATATAATCGATTTTTAATATTTTTAATTGATAGAAAATTGAAGGAGCTTTCCAAATATTTAATCTTTCGGATTATAGAATAACGGTAGAAGTCAGTAGCGGCTCGTGACTCAAATTAATGATAAAGTGCGAATCAGAATTAAAGGACATCGATGAGATAAAGCACGTTCGTCTCTAACCACTCCTGATTGGTGGAATTTCAATTGTATTTAAACAACCAGTGGTGTGTCCGATTTTTTATGTGAAACAAATAAATATTTACATTAATTTTTAAATTACATGTCAATCCTATATTAGTTTTTTATTAATATCTCAATAAGGGATCTACGATGTTCAACGATAAATGACTTTTTTATATTAATTTAGATTCAGTCAGAAATATGTGATTATCTCCACGGCACTGAATAGTTTACATGTTCTCCATTATTGTTTTTTTATTTGTTAACAGCTCTATTTCTTCACCTACTTTTAACTGGAATTTTTATGAATTTGTACTTGCTTTATCTCATCGATATCCCTTAATTAGTGCACGAGGTCTAAAAGAAATAAGAAAAAACCAAAGAAACGTAGGATCATAACTTGGTTCACTTGCTCGTTTTTTCATTGAAAAACATAAAATGAACCAAACTACAACTCTATACATATGTATATCTAAAGGCATGCCCAATTGCAAGGTAAAATAGCTTTGTGCACCCTGTATCAGATACATTTCGAATAACAACAGGGGTGTTACAATATCGTAATGCTTACACACGAGCCGCCCCTGGTAAAAGTTATTTTGTCATTATTTGATTCTTAATATAGATATAGTTTATTCAAGATTCAATCAGAAAATTTTGAATTGACATATTGGAAGATTATCCAATGTAATTTTTCAAAAATTACTATATTTTATTTTTCAACTAGGTGGAGTAATATTTAAAGTCAGGTTTACACTGAAAAAGTCACTAGCAAAAATACATTAGATCGTTTTGGCGGTAAATTTATACTTTAAATGTAAAATGTTTAGGTATTTCCTTTGATCGTCGAAGTGTCAACGTCGGATTTCAAAATTTAAAAACAATAAATAAATAATAATAAATCAAGTGCTAATTGTAAATATTAACAATAAATCAAATGCCTTTAAAATATAGTGTTAGTGCCAGTGTTACTGCTTTTATGGACAAAACAGTTGGTCATCCCTCGGACTTAGACGGTACAAGGTTTAACGAAAGGGTAAGTTGAAATGTCCAACTATTATTTGAAAATTATCAAACTTTTTTCTAATTACAGTAAGTTCAAACAGCGAGGGACAAGAGCAGAGATGGAGTTAAGCAGTAAGCACCTTTTTGATTTATATCTCACGATTTTGTACCTGTTTTTATTATCAATCGCGATCCGGGTATTCACATTTTAAAATTGAAGAGTGAATATAACATCAGTGTCTGAACTTTAAAAATAATAAACCAATAAATAAATAATAATAAATCAAGTGATTTTAAAATAAAGTCAAGTATTAGTGCTTTTATCGGCGAAGGAGTTAGTCATGTCTTGGAATTAGGCGCTAGAATTCGACTTTGCCTTTTAATTTTTCAAAAATTAAAAATTAATTCAACCTGACGGCTACATTCTTGCAGGTAGCTGCCTAGTTCGCTTTTGTGGTAGAGCCGGCACTGATGATATGTTAAATACGCAAGGGTGGCGATCGAAATTTTTGAGAAACAGCGGGCCTCTTCAACAAAATTTAAATAATAAATAACAACCCGTAAATTAAATTTTAATTGATGAAAGTGAAAGTATCACGTTTGATGAATAGCCTTTTTTTGTAATTCATAAAGAAGCATTAGCGTGGGCTATTGTTTGTACAGGATACCGTACATTAATGATAAAAATAAAAAGAATACTCGTACAGAAAATTTGCAAACTTTTTTTTATAACAAACTTGTACTTTTCGTTTTAATTCGCAATGGTGGCTAAATTAGAATACAGCGGAACGAATCAATCATTCTACCAAATGAACGTAGGCGTTATGGATGTGTTAATTTCAGACAATAATAACAATGTCAAATTTATTTTTGTTCTTATTCGGCTTTCTCAAATGATTTTATCGCATCAAAGTCGGAAAAAATCAACCATCATCAACATCAAGAATGAGAACCAGGTACGATCGTAATTTATATAATATGGGAGTTCTTTACAGTTAAAAGATTCAGTGTCAAGTGAAAAAGGAGGTCGCTTACGGTTTTTACGCAAGTTCGACCACTTTAAAAGTCTATATAACGATACATAGTCTTTATAATGAATGTATTATAGTCGTCTACTGTTGTTTGTTGTTCATGTTGTTATAAACAATATACTATACCTTGGCACACTTTCACCAAATCCGCATATACGCTGTAGAACTGGACGAATAGTGCTCTTGTGCGTTACAATATGAAGTCTTCAATCATTTATTTTCAAGAATATTAAAACCAAATGAAACATTGATAAGTTTGCTCGTATTGTTAATTAATTAACAATTATTAATTTTCCTTTCTATTTTTCAAGTCAAAGTTATTATCAAGGAAAATAAATCCATCAAAACATAGACGTTTATGCAACCACATATACTTCAAGTGGATATGAAATATTGTCTAATTATTGTAGATAATTTTAGGTGTGGTATTAATTAAAATCAAACACCATAAAACGATCTGTTTTGAATACTTATATTATATAAAGGATCAAGACACCATAATGAAGAATATTTTAAAAAAATAATAACATAACTGTGAAATATTTACTATCAGGCGACAATATAATTTTTTTGTTTTTACAATAGAAAAAGAAAATCAACAAAATCAATCTGAATTATCTTCAGTTTCTAGAAATGCAAACTTATTACTCGCCACAAAATTCGGTGGATCCTGTTTCTTTAATTTCGGCATCTCCTTTTCAGTTCTTTCTCTAAATTTAAATAAAAATAAAATTTGTGATAAATAGAAAAATAAAATTAAAAACTCACTTTTTATCGTCACGCTTCTTTGTTTCTGGTTTATGTTTGTCGCCAACATCTGTTTTACTTACCTCCCGTTTTTCATCACCTAATAAACGTTTCATTATTATTATTTCATTAATTTATTTTGTAATTCATACAAATACAAACCATTCTTTTTAGATTGGTGGGTTTTCTCTACAACACCATTAGATTCTGATTTTGTTTGATGCGATCTATCTAAACTTCTTTTATCTATAGTAAAATCGATTAAAACAAAAACAAAAATTAATTTTAAAGATAATACAAACCAGATTCATGAGCTCTATCACGTTCCTGCAAGAGAAAAAAATTAATTAAATTCAATTACAATATTGATATTAACGTACTTTTCGATCTTTTGCACGTTCTCTATCATGCGGACTTGGCCTACGATCCCTACTGACATCTCTTTGTTCTGAAGTTGATGTTGGTTGTTGTTGTTGTGGTGGTGGAGCTGGCGGCGGAGCTGTTGTTACAGCTTCATTTTCTTTTGCTAATCTCTCCTCAATCTGTCGTTCACGTGCACTTGTATCAACCGGTTTAGCATTACCAAAAATCGAAGCTGATGGTACCGGTGCTGGCTCTGGTGTTGCCTCTACGGGTTTCGTACGAGGCGCCAACACTAATTTCGGTCTCTGTCGTGGTTCAGATGGTTGTTGTTGTTGTTCCTTTTCTGAGTCATCAGTGCGCCGTGAAAAACTACGTGGTTTATCGTCATATCGTCTAGACATAAAACGATCATCACGTGATGAACGATAATCATCATCACCACCACGATTTCTTGATCTATTAAAATCATCTTTATCATCTCTATTATAACGATCTGTTGTTGATCTTGTAAAACTTCTATCTGTATCCCGATTACTACGTCTATCGCCACCATCGCGCCAAGTTGTTGAACTATCTGTAATTATTTCATTGATAATTGAATAATCTCGTTTTTAAAATTACAAATTTAACCATCACGATCTCCTCTGGTGTATCCACGACGATCATTATCTTGAATTTCTTGCCTTGGACCGGATCGCCAATCACCACTTGATACTTCTGAACGATTACCACGATCGCGATTCATATCCATACGTCCAGAACGACGTTTCTCATCGTAATCGGATGCTACTTCTATACGAATTCGACGATTTTTTATTGTCTAAACAAAACGTACAATTTTTGTACCAACAATTAGATAAATCTAAAAAAATAAAACTTACAGTATCAGGAATGAGCAATGCATTCAATAAACTATCTCTATCTTCGAATTCTACATAACCGAAACCTTTTAGTTTAGGTGCTTCACCAGGTCGTTCATCTTTCGGTATCCTCATATTTGATATTTTCATATTTTTAAAGAAATATTCAATTTCAGACTCGTCCACATCATACGGTAAATTTGATAAATATGCTATAAATGGTGGATCTTGTGGCACTTTATCAATTATATCATCAAAGTCACGGGACGCTTTTGGCGCTGTTGGTAATACAACACTAGCTTTAACGGCTCGCGGATCATACAAATCTAAATCAAATTAAAAGAAATTAATTGGAGAATCAACTCTTTGACAATAATTAGCGGTAGGTAACCTTGCGCTTTATGACAAGGCAACCAACAACTCTCTTTTTAACAAGAAATATAATTTTAAGAATTTAATCAATAATTTTCAACGAAACAATTTCAATCAAATTTCTAGAACTATCAACAAAAATGAGAATATGGCAAAGTACCATGATTGTCTTCCACTTCATCAGCCCAATTTAGAGTTGACTTCCTGATGGGCAATGTTGGTATAGTCCCAGGTGTTCCTTGTAGGAAATCAGTTAATGGTACAGTTTTACCTTTATTCTTCTTGCCTTTCTTTGCTGTAACACACAAAAATCACTCTATTAGATTACAATAATTATATAATTTTTCTTTCACGGTAATAAAATCGTAATTGATAGATGGATGGATGGGCAGAGCAACTACCACGAGGTTTTTTTCAAAGAATAATTCAACGAAACTCTCAAAACTATCAAATTGATTTTAATTAATTGAATATTTTGATAGATTTACTTACAAGACATAATAGTTTTGTATATTTTAAAGTAAAATTCTATAAAATTTTATTTAGAATAAAAAAAATGATTTGCACACGAACACTAACCACCTTTCGACGTAAAATGTCAGAATAAAAAGGAGAAATTTAGAGGAATTTCATCCGGTGGCCAGACTGTTCAAAACAAAACATCACTAGTACATGGCGGTCAATTCAAATTTACAGACAATGTTCAATTCGATCTAACTTTAAAATTGTTTGTTATTGTTAAATTCATCGTTAATTAATTTGTAAATTATTGTTTATTTGTCTACAGGTATCTGGATTCGAATAGTTTGCGGTGATAAATAGACAAGATTTAAATAGAAAAGCATTTTTAATGCACATATACAAACGTTTTACGAACAATTTATGTATATTTTAATATAATATCAATAATTATAGTAATAATATTTCAAAAAAGTTTTATAAATCAATAGAGATAACACAAACACATTTAAAACGAAACAACTTTACCTATACATGCTGTTCCATTTAAGTTATAATAACTCATCAATATTCAGTGTTTCATTAGAGAGTACAGCGTGTCTTAAATGGAACGACCTGTATTAAATGTTCACATATAACAAAGATATAACAGTAATGTACGTAGCTGGCAATTTGAACTAGAATCATCGTAGAGAGATGTGTTTCTAACTGAGGTTTCCAGTTCTAATTGCCAGGACGGTATATAAAGCATTAGCTGAATTGTACATGAAAATCGGTTCGTCTATGAACCAAAGTTGAATTATAATTTACTCTCTTTTTAGGATTGTTTTAGAATTTTAAAGGTACAATCTCTGTTTTTATTTATTTTTTATTTTTCATTTTACTTTCATCAAATTGAATTATAAAAATATCGGTCGGTCATCGAATTACCAATATTTCTAAAAGGACGGTGGGCTAAAATTATTTTTAAACAAGAAAACAAAAAAATATCTAAATTTGTACTAATTTGTAATATTTTATATTTGTAACGATAAAATTATCTATTTTTTTTTGTTTAAAACTTCTGCACTGTTGAATTTATAAAGAAATTGAGATTAGATGAGAGAGTTTCAAATCGCGCGCTTAATTTACACCAATCAGTAAAGTCTATATATGCGCCATTCTATATTTGGACCAATCAGAGATACGCCTCCATCTTTTTGTAGTTTGTTTAATAATTCCAAGAATTTAAACAAAATCAGGTAATTTTTCTATCGAATTGTTGTAATAATTATAGATAATTGTCCGATTATAGTAAAGTAAGGTCTATAGTGATCCCATGATGACTTGGCCGAAGTAACCTATAAATGAACGTAGAATCTCTCTGTCAAGTCGTTTCGTCGGTGAGTTATAATTTATAATTTTTAACAATTTTTATTTTATTTATTATTAATTTATAGTAACTGATTTTTGAATTGGTCGTTTTTCAACAATAATTATCGAACACCTTACTTTTCTCCACTCAAATTGTCACAGAAATTTTGGTAAATATTGGCACCATTTAAGACCATTTTTTATTTTACTATTCTTATAGTGAGAAGTCGACAACTTCTTCAGATATGTTTTCATCCAAATTATTTTAATCTTTGTGTAACATTGGCTAGGGCAACAGCGAAAGCTTGTAAGGCAGAAAAGGGGTACTGGAAATCCAGAGTGTACGCGTTACCATCAATTCGCCCAAATTGCATGACCTATCAAAATTGTTAAATTAATACCATTTTTTTGAATTTTGCCGAATCACCATTACCTGTTTGCCTCTAAATTCTATTTGGAAATTCTTCGCCGACTCCTGTGTAACACGACCACCAAAATCCAACTGGTACACTTGACTATTCTCGTTCCACATTGGCGCTTTATTGTGCATTACGAATTCTCTTCGTTGCGGTATTGTGTGTGAGTTACAACTACTACCGTTCGGCTCGATTTTACCGCGTTTCAACTGTAAAAACAACACGATTAGATAAAGAATTCAACGTTGACAAAAAAATGCAAACTTTTTGCCTCAATTGGGCTTTCTGAAATGTTTCCAAATCACGATAGTTAGTACCGTTGAAGATTTCGTCACCAGAAACTGTCACCTCATCATCAGAGCTTTCCGGGTGTTTATTTTTTTTATTCCGTCTACCTAATAATGGTGATGATAGCAAATTTCGGCGAATTGGTGATGCTGATTGTGGTCTTTTTCCTAAAAGTTTAAAATTTAGTTTGATGACTTTAATGATAGTTTGCAGCGTACAACCTTTTTTGCTTGGAGCCGGCGATGATGGGGAACTCCTTGGTAATCTCGGCGAAACCGGCGGTGTTGGTCTATCATCTTCACGTAAACGTGTTATCAATTTTTCCAAATTCGCTAAGGCTTGCGTATGTAGTGGCATACCGTTTTTCGAATTTTGTTCGATTTGTTCGTTCTTCTGTTTATTACGACCATCTTTTGAGATTTCAGATTTTTTCCGTCGCATCAACGGCGATCTGGTGCCAAAGAAACCCAATTTTGATGTTTCTTTCTTATTTGAATTCTCATTTACACTCTCAATACTTTCAAGTTTACTATTATTCTTATTGTTATTGTTACTATTTGCAATAACTTCCGGTATGGGTTCTTCAATTTTTTGTACTAGATTTTTTATAGACGCCGATTCAGTGTGCGGAAAAAGATCACTAGAATCCAAACTTTTCGATTTGCCGCAATTCTTCAATTTTGGTGAACGATTCTTGTAATTGTTCTCCTGTAAATGTCTACAAATCTGTCGACTTTGGCGCTTAGTCTTCTGTTTACGATTGACTAGAACTAATCGTTTTGGAGCATCTTTACGCAGCATCAGCAATGCGACATCGCTAGGAACTAATTGAGCATCTACCATATCTAAATAACCAACACTACAGCTTCTCACCATCGAATCAGCAATACACATTGAACCTGTCGGTTTAATTGATGATGATGGTCCGGGTATTGCTTCGATTGTATCATCATTATTGTTCTTTTTTTCAATATTCCTAACTGTTGTTTCATTTCCTTCGATTTTCTTCATCACGAATGCCTTCTGATGTTCACTATTCATGTGTACAAGCCCATTGCGGACATGATCATTGATCATATTCCCTTTAACTTGTTGAATGCTATTCGAGTTGTTCGTGTAATCGTTCGTCGAATACGAGATGAGCGTTTGAGCTGGTGGTCGATCGAAAATTATATCACTAGGTGCTACCGCATTCTTCGGTGATTGTAAGGCTGGTACGGATCCTTCGCAACACAATGGTGAGATAGCGTGCCGTTGTGAACTAGAATTCGATGTACCGTTCCGACTGAATTGTCCAACGAAACTGGTACTTTGTGGATTATTATTCGGACGTAATGTTTGTGGACGGAGATTATCACAAAAATTATTAATTTCAGTCAATTCTATGTGTGGAGCAAGATCATCTTCATAACTTTCAGGTTTAGCTAATAATGGCAAATTTCTTGTTGTTGTTGTTGTGGTTATAGTTGTTATTGTTGTTGTAATTGTCGTACTTGTTGTTGATGGTACTTCATGGCTCAAATACGACGTATTGATTTGGGTTTTTGTTTTATTTAATCGACTACCTCTCGGCGACATCGGTGCTATCGGTGGGCAATTATCGATCGATACACGTGAAAGTCTCGTCTTCTCATCCATTTGATTCAAATCTTCTTCATCTTCCGAGAACAGATTTGGATTGAAATTTGGATCTGGACCAACAGGGAAATCATCGCGTAATTCAGTCATTACTAATGTCATCTGACGTGGCTGTAAATGGAGCAATGATGTTTTATAGGTGACTTGGCCGAGATTTGCCGGAACCGAATTAGCAAGACCGTGAATTTTAAATTTTGTCCCCCAAATATTCGATGTCACTTCTACTAAACGGACGTGTTCTGGTAGTGTATCAACATAGGCTAAATCCTCTTGTTCTGCATCACCTGAACTTTGACCCGATTGGCGATCGTTATTAACCGTTCGATGATGGGATTTGTTCCGACGTTTTCGTCTTCTTTGCATCCTCGGCGAACTGGTACAGCCTTCTTCTCGATCAGTATCCGAAGAATCTGTAACTAGACCGCCGGCGCTGGTGGAATGGCTAGAACTACCGGAGCTTTTCGATTCCGGTGACCATTGTAAGTGCAAATCTAAAACAGAAACAATCCAATTTCGATATAATTTCTTGAATTATTCTCCACTAATACCTTCAACTTGTGGATCGAAGATTACAAATTCTGGCCGAATTTTACTGGTTCTTTTGCCTTTCAATAATGGCACTAAACCGCCAAGGTATTCTAAATATAAGGTGTAACATGTGCCGGATGAGAGATTATTGTCGTCATCATGCCGGATCATGGTGCAATGCAGACGTACGGAGCCTAATGGTGGCCGCGACACGAATTCTCTTAAAGCGCTCGGCTCTGGCACACAGCACTACAAAAAAAAGGTTTCATTTCAACAAAAATAAAATTAATAGTCGGTATAGATTTACGCGAATAGTTTGAGCAAACAAATTTCCAATTAAATTACGTATACGAGCCGGCAATGGTAGGGCAGGTAACTGATTTTCGCTTTGTATTGAACCATGAATCCTTAATCGACAAAGTAATTGAAGTGTAGCTATCCGCCGGGATATCCAAGCTATATGAATTTGAGTACCTGTAGCTAGGAATAATCGTTTATCGTTGTGGCCCCAAGTGAGCGCAGAAACGGGCGCCTGAAAAATTCATTTAGTCAACATTCAATTGTAAACAGAATTGCTATAGTAACCTGAGTGAACGGTATAACAGTGCTGTATAATAACGTGCCTTTCTCATTATAAAATTTCAACATATTCGTGTAAATTAATTGGATACCGACGATCTTCGTATCGCTAGCTACCCCAGCAACGGCTAATAATTCTCTCGAATTACTCCATTCCATACATAATGGGCCTTGGAGGCCGGTATCAATCTGGATCGGTGAGACATCATCGAATGTTTTCAACAAAAAAATAACACCATTTTGTAGACAAACAGCTAGGACGAATTTACGTTCTTTTACATTCGCCACACCAGGATCGTTATCATCGCCTTCTTCCATTTTGAATTTCTCACAGGACCATGCCATCGATGTTATACCAACATCGGAACTTAATTGTACTTGTGATACCATCGCACCATGTACATCCATCACGATAATCTGACCGGAATTCGTACCGAAATAGACTTGTTGATCGTCCGGTGTCCATATGCCGCATGTAATTGTCGCTTCTAAATTCAACATTGATGACCAATAACGTTGACCAGCTACCGAACCAACTAGAACGAATCCATCTTGATAACAGATTAATGCCATACGGCCATCATGCGACCAGGAAAAATGTGTTACTGGTGTATTACGATCGTTTATCAATTCGATTGACCAACGGCCCTCGTATTTGATCCAAACGAAGATGATGCCGGAACTGTCGCACGAAGCCAGTTTCTGGTACGGTTCGTTCCATTTCACCAAAATCACCTGCAGCGAAATAACGAAAAATACCGAATATTTATACGATTTAAACACGCGATAATAAACGATAAATATAACAGAATTGTTCTCACCTCTGATCGATGTCCGCGGAGATTGTAATTGGTACGCAATGGGAATTCAACGTTCTTCTTACAATGACTAGTGGTGAATGTCACCCCGACAATACCGCGTACATTTCCTGTCGCCAACCAACCCTCTTGATAATAATTGGTTCTATTCAGTTTCCAACCTTCATCCTGCAATATATGTTGTGTGATTTATGACATGAAAATCACTTTGCAATAACGAAAGAAATCTAATAGCAATTATTGTGGGTGTGTTATTGTAATTTCCTGGACGAAATACCATCGAAGCAATAATTGCAAAATATCAATCAATACCTTGTATCTAATCTCGATTGGCTGTGATGGATTTCAACTGGATAGGGCGGATAGGCGGAGATTTCCTCCGAGGCTAACTGTCTTTAGGGGGCCACACAATTATTTTTAATATTTAGAATGTAGGCGATGTACAGAAGTTCATGATATTTGAAATATCCGTAGAAGATATTTTTGTTGTTTTAGCAACCCCTACTCTCTTATTTTAAAAGAAACAGCATTTCTTTTATTGCATTTTTGAATCCTATGGTTAAATCGATGGGAACTTTGATGGTATGGTTTGTGGTTGCTTCGAAGCACTTGAAGAGCTTGCTGAACATAACAAGGTAAACTTAAAACAGGTGCCTGCTCATCAAGGATTCAAAGGGAATGAGAAGACGGACCGGTTAGCAAAAAAAGTCACCAAAACAGCTCTGGACTTGGACCTTCATGTCAGATCGCTTATGCGGACGCTAAATGGGCCATAAAGGAAGAATTAGAACAAACTCGCCAACTCTACTGGAAAGAATTACCAGAAATCGTCCTGTCAAAGACATTTCTGGGATTTTCGAACCTTAGAAGACCTAAAGAACGCCTAGAATTAAGCATTAGGCAACTAAGATAGATCACAGGACTGTTTACTGGACACTGTGCACTGAAGAAGCATCTCAGTAATATTGGGATCGCAAAAGACCCAACATGTAGGGCCTGTGAAGAAGATGAAACTTCGCTTCATATCTTAAGCTACTGTGAGGCCTTTAAAGTTCCCAGAGCATATCTGGGAGGGGAATATGTCTCTCCCGAAGAAATAAAAAACACTCCCTTAAACAGTATCCTGAACTTTATCAAAAGGAAGACAGTTAATCCATATTAGGCGTGTCGACTGGTGACAATAGCCCTTTAAGGCTGAGGTACACCACAGCTCGTGTGTGAGGAACTGAAAAAGACCTCACACAAATAATAATAATAATAATAATGGCTTGTGGTCCAGCGCTAACAATTTTCAGTTATTTTGATTTTTTAGTAAAAATTTTAAATTGCCTGAAAGAAAAATTCATTTCAGCTAAACGCCGAAAGACAATTAAATATCTTGAGGCTTGATATGAATTGCAAAACTTGTGCTACTTGATTTCCAAATTTCAACTTTTCAGCGGTAATAGTTTCAAAAATAGGAATTTTTTAATCGAACGCTGCAAAATTTAAGGTTCTACTAACAAAAAAGTCAAAAACACAAGTCACACTAACAGAGTTCTCTTTAATTTCATCAAAGAATTCAAAAATCCAATAAAAAAAGGACCTTTCTATTTAAAATAAAAAAGTAAAGTGCACTACCTCATATAACAAAGGTTGCTAGAGTAAAGAAAACATTTTCTAGATCAAGTTCAGGTGGAGAAACGGCTCTGGTCAAAATTTTATAAGCTTCTTGTCCTTCTAATGGCCCATCGTCAAGGCCCACTCGGTATTTTTATGTATTTTAAAAATATAAATACAATTAGATATACAGGATGTCCGGTAAGTCACGAATTTCATCCTAAGGGGCAGATGGATGATGAAATTTCAAGACGAAAAGTTCTCTACCATTATTATTAGTTTATAATTAAATCATGTAGCCAATCAGGTACTCGCTATAGCGATAAAAAGAGAGGATAGAATCTTGACGGTGGAACGTGGGAAGCGGACCAGTTAGCAGGCTGGCGCGACGGCCATTCGAACTAAGAGAGCACCTGATTGGCTACTTAGTTTAATTGATTATTAATTACCTGTGCGTCAGATAATAAAATGAGGGCTCTTCGTCTTAGAATTTCATACCTTATCTGCCTCTTGGGAGGAAATGCGTGACTTACGGGACACCCTGTATATGTAATAATAAATCTCCGCCGGGGACAACCTGTTCCAGTCCGGCCCTGATTTCAACTAAAAGAAATCCATAAAATCTACAACACTCGCGGCAAGATTGAATGCAGGGGTTGTCAATTTGAATACGTTAATATACACGAGAATAGCGATGATATAAAAAGATTTTCCGTTCTAGAAAATACGAAAAGGGCGATTTTATATTGTTACTTTACAAGACATTGATTACGTGTATCTGCACACAAAGAAAATTTCATATGTTGTACATAAATAGAATAGAGATTGTAGATAAGATGTCTAGTTCGCATGCAATAGAGGGTTGAACTAATAACTGATAAAAATCAATAAATAAATCCTACGAATTTCCTGATAATCCGCATATGTACGCTTTAATCCTACCAGATAAGACTGCTGTGTATATTCCTATGTACGTGTGTATTAACAGGAAATAGACCCATTTACAATTGGGACAAGATAAGTAGTAGAAGACGAATAAATCTACGATCATCCCTCTATATTCATCACCCTATAACAAGAACGACAAAGACGAAAATACGATATGTCTTTGATAGAAAAATGGAAACAAACAACCAACCCCTAATAGTGTTCGACATCATCGTCAATTTATAATGAAGTTGTGTCCCCCTAGAGACAAACTACATTTTGATCTTGTAACCATTTAATTTTTAATCGTTATAGGGTAAATTAAGTATGTTCAAATTAGCCTCTATCCACTCATTGCTATTTGTACATTAGACCAATTAATATAGGGTTAAATAATAAAATCAACATTAGATTCCGATAGTTGAATTTTATAACAAGGGTGAGTGCTTCCACAGGGGTTGATTGTTATTGAAAGTGAGAAGAAATTGTCGATTCTGTTTTATAATGATAATGGAACGTGACGTGTTTTAAAGGGTGGCGACTGGCATAATGCTATAAATTGGCGAAATTGCGAATAATAAAAATTGAAGACTGATGTTTTTTCGAAATGCTATTATTGTAGATGAATACATCTACGCCTACGCGATTATTGTGACTTTAAATGTGGGGGTGTAATTTAACCTTTGAAAGGTTAATAATTCCTCTACATGATTAATATAGGAACTGTACAAAGACTAATTAATCAATTACAATATAACTACTTTGTGTATTCGCAATCGATTCCACCAACCCTTACTATTGTTGTTATATCAACGTATGTGTATTCGTTTACAAATAATGGTGATTTATAACAGTTCCTTTCAAAGACTGTACGTTTGATTTAACATCAAAGAAAAGTCTCGGTCATTTATTAAATTGCTACCCTTAATATATACCGGGTCTTTCTTCTAAGTGTGGTCCATTCTTATGAAACTCTTATTAGTTGGCGAGCGATTCGAAAAATATTTGGGGAGGGCCCCTGGAGACCATGTTAACAAAATTAGAACCTTGTAGCTTTGGAAGTTGGTCAAAAAAATGCTCGTTTTAGACAATGTTGCAATTTTAAAAAATGAGCTAAACACGCATAACGATTATGAGTGACTCAAAGACCCTCACAACATTGATTTTTTTCATTTTTCTCCATTGCATCCTATAAAAAATGCGAAACATTGTGCGGATTCTCTAGTTATTCTAAGTCTCAGAAACGAGGCTTTTTTGACCAAGCTAGGAGGTTCAAATTTTGCTGAAATTATCTCGAGGGATGCTCCTGAAAATACTTGAAGTATTTTTCAAATTGCTCGCCCGCAACTAGGAGTCTCATCATAATCGACCACATTTAGAAGAAACACCCTGTATGTGTCCAACTTTAATAGAATTGTGATTCTGCCATAAACATGCGAGACAATTAAAATTTTATTTCTTTATATCAACAAACATTAATGATTCGGAAGGAAATTTAAATGTAGCTGACAAAATAAAAATAACAACAACCACTCAATCAATCAATCAAGTAGAGGGATAGCAATCGGATGGGTAAATAAAATCTATTGTCTGTTAATTGAGATCAGACGAGACATTCCGACAGTGAATGGGATGATTAAAGATGGGGTAAATATAATAGCAGTAAGACTATTGAAATTGAATTATTCGATTCATTCGTAATTAAATTATCCCGGCGCATCCACCATTTTTAACCGAATTTGCATATTTTGCTGTTTACAATTTTCAATATATAATCTCGATTGATTGATTGATTGATTGACTTTGCGTGTTAATTAATTTATAAGATTTGAATAATCGATACACAATTTAAAAAAATGTAATAATGTGTAATTAAATGAAGACTTTCAAAGTTACCTCCGGCAATTCATCTGGTACTTTACCCATCCATGTTAACGATAAAATAGAACAATCACTTTTTGCATTAACTGTCCGTTCAAAGTGTAGATGCATTTTCTTTAGATTTTCACAACGATTATAGAAATTCAAATATTACCAAATGACATCAACACATGTTTGACCTGTATAAAATTTCTCGATTAAAACCGATAAAACACTGTATTTTTATTATAGTTATTATTTAATTTGTTGTACTAATGGATTTATAATTCGACATGTTTATAAACGTGTTTGAATATTAATAGAATTCGCACAAAATAAATCAATTTAAAATATTACTAAACATATGTGTACAGTGCGTGGTGATATATCGTCAAGATCCGTAGAACATCTACACTTCAACATCTCAAGAATTCTATTGATTTGGTTTATTCAGGGTAAAATTAGTAGAGGAATATGTATCGTCGGTGTGTTAGTGCGGATGGTGGTGAGTTTTCAGGCGATGGCGCATTTTACCGGAAAACCGTTGCGCAAACTCGTTTATCTCACCAATATTCCACAACAATGTTGAATTTTCCAAATATTTCACCAATGGATACAGCACTTTAATGTTCTAAATGAAAATAGGTCGATTAAAAGTAAAATTTTAGCGCGATTTGTAATCGACTTGGATACATGAAAATCTTGTAGATCATTTAAAATAGAATTACTCCAATATATAGAAGAAAAGATAATGTATTCTATTGAATGTTTTCCAATTGATTTATGATCGTAGTAAATTTCAATTATTTCCAATAAAGTAGTGGAAAACACATAAATAATGCGGAAAACAAGGTAGCAACAAGATAAAAGTAGGTTACGGATTAATCAAATCAACAAACAGTTATCCGTCTAGGTGGACAATGGATTAATAAAATAATAAAGGCGTGGATTATCAATTAGTTCCACTTCAATTAATTATTAAATTAAAGTCTAGACGGTTACAATTCGTATAATTTGCCACATGTGCAAGAAATTTTAATAAATCGAAAAGAAATAATAGATAGATAATAATAGATCAATTTTTTATCACTTGTTGGACAATAAAGCGGTAGAACGCGAACGTAGGGCGTAACTTGATCTACAATAGTCAGCGTCTAAAATAATAAGAATACGTTTAATCTTAACAAAAATAGTTAAAATTATGCTTTATTAACGTAAGTTGCGACGTACGTTCAGCGTCTATCGCTAGTACTCCGATCGGAAAGAATTCTGATTGGATAGAAACGTAGAGATATTGATTTGATAACACAAAAAGTATATTTAAATTGCTTCATTTCCATAAATGTATAACAAATAGTGTTTTTAAAAAATTATAAAATAAATTAATTATCAGAATCATCACTATTATAATTATTTGGATCGAAATCATCATCATCTTCATCATCATCATCATCATCATCTAGATCTAAATCATCTAAATCTTGGAATAATGATTCATCAACTTTTACAGCATCACCTGTATGTTATAATTTAATTAAAAAATTAATTTTATACTAATTTAAAAATCAATACCATCCTCTAAGAATTTCAAATCGGATTCATTTAATGTATTATCGGTCATAAATAATTCTCTACCAGTTAATTTTCTACCTTCTTTCTCTGCAATCTCCCGTTTTTTTGCTATACCCATTTCTTCTTCGAATTTCATTTTCCAATTCATGAAGGTTTCCACTGTGACACGAGTACCCTCGAATCGTTTCTACAGTTGTTTTTTTTAATTAGTTAATTATAAAAAAAATACTAATTAATTACTCTTTCAGCTTCCTCTTCTTCTTTTTGTTTTTTGGCAGCGGCTTCGTCACGTTCTTTTCTGATTTCCTCCCAACGTAAATTCAACCATTCCTGTGCTGTTGAAACTAAAGTGAAGATCATTACCATACCTAAATTCTCTTTAACTTGTTCCTGTAAATAATCAGCCAATTTTGTTTCATATTCACTAATAAAATGTTCGGTATTTTCAATTTCGATAAGTGGTCCTTCTTCTGGATATTTTTCTGTATAAGTAAATACTAAATCACAGGCTACACCACTATTCTCAACTTCAGGATCGTAATCTTCAGATTTTATTGGAATTGAGAATTTATACTGGGGCTCTGTTGCTAAAACTAAACAGGCAAACAAAAAAAGTAATTGTGGTTGAATTAAACAATAAGCGTAGGGCTTTTCAGGTTTTTAAGCTTTTATCAATTGTACATGAAAAAATAAACCCATTAGAAATATAGAGCAAAAAAATGAACCCGCAAGATCGTCTGTAAAGTCGGAGAACCTCCATCTGAAAGATGTAGGAAGTGATAGAAGCACAACCTTTAGACCGTGTCTCTCAACTTTTAGCCGATCTTGTGGGTTAATTTTTTGAATTCACATTTGTAATGATTACTTCTTTATACCCGCAAATTTTTATTCATGTAGGATTTAAAGAATTTTCGAAACCCTAATGCCCTAAACCTTATCATTTCAAATTAGAAAAGTATTGAAAGAATTTTCGAATATTTTCACTTACTAGTTAAATCACCGTAATAAATCGATTCTAAAGCTTCAATTTCACCCTTCTGCTCCTCTAAATAATCCATTTTTCGTGGAAATTTCAGGAAAATTCAGTAATATTAGCAATGATTGGAATGAAAACAAAATTTGAGGTTAGACACATGTCTATTGCAAGGTTGCCACATTTTGCAATCAATTAAATTCTCACTGATTAGACCGCATATTAATTGTACTTCTAAAATAATCAAAAATTTATTACCATGTTTAATTGATAATTATTTGATATTCTAGCTGGAATAGTTTAGATAACGACACAAAAATTTTACAATGTCGGTTCTAATAGTAGCGAATTTGGTGATAATTTGTCGTATATGGCAACATTGTACTTATTGACGTATTGACAATCAGATGTGATCCGTGCATTCTATCTCTTTTCTTATCATTCATTTAAATCTTTGTTGTGAGTCATTAGGTTGTCGGTGATGATTTCGTTTCGTGGATCGATTTTGTTTTTTTTGTCGTAACCTCAAAAAAATTGAGCGGTTTTACACGTATGTGAGGTGAAAATGATGGAAACTCGTCAAAGTGGTAGAATTTCTTTACGAAATAAATGTAAGCCAACAACAAATAAGCCAACCCCTTCTAGAAGGAAAATAAAAAAGAAAAAACCGACACCCTTATCATCGATAAGAAAGAAACAAGTAACAGCTGGACAATCGAAATCGTCAAATTTTGATCGAAATAATAATAAGAAAAATGGTAATAAGCTTCCAGAAAAATCTAATGATGCAAAACATTTAAAAGATTCAAAATTATATGAAAAATACGGTGTCGTTTTACCTAAATTTAAAGATGTATTGGATGATATTAAAAAAACTGATAAACAGGAAGAATCAATGAATCTCTTTTTACAAAATATCGACATGAATCAACGATATGATTTGCGGAAAACCAAAACGTATAATAAATCAACAGAGAAGATTCTAGACTGTAAACATTTAACAAAACAACAAATTAACGAAAACTTTACCAAATATAAAACAACACTATCGGATATTCTAGATGGAAAAATAAAATGCCAAAGACATGAGCGCTACCATAAAGAGAATAAAAACTCACTAATCA
>JAZBGW010000821.1:0-20306 GCA_037464815.1 Mylabris variabilis | reverse complement strand
GCTCACTTTTGTTTTCACCATTGAGTTAGTCGGAAAAAAGGAGATCGGTATTGTGTCTTCCGTTTTTTTCTGTGTCTTTTAGTTACCGAGATAGCCTATAGTTGCATCGAATTTGGTTCACCCTGTACAGAAGTTCATAATATTTTGACTGGAGCCCCTTTTCACCTAAAATACCTTTAAAAAATGTTTTTGTTGTTTTAGCAACCCCCTACTCTCTCATTTTAAATGAAATGGCGTTTTTTTTGCATTTTTGAATTCTATAGCTAAATCTATGGAGCCTTTGATGGTATGGCTAATGGTCCAGCGCTAAAATTTTTCAGTTATTTTGATTTTTAATGAAAATTTCAAGTTGTCTGAAAGAAAAATTCGTTTCAGCTAAATGCTGAAAGATAATTGAATGCTTTGCATTTGTGCTATTTGTTTTTCAAATCTCAACTTTTCAGCGGCAATAATTTCAAAAATATGATTTTTTTAATTGAACACTGCAAAACTTCCGCTTCTACTAACATTAAAAGTTAAAATATCTGAAAAACCTTCCGCGCCAGATTACAGGTTACATTACCGTTATATTTAAAATAAGGTTGCTAGAATAACGAAAACATTTTTTAGGGCAAGCTCACATGAAAAAAACTGCTCCAGTTAAAATTTTATAAGTTTTTTGTCCTTCTAATGGCCCATCGTCAAGGCACACCCGGTATTTTTTTTGTTCCGGTTTTCGTTCCGGTTTAATTGAACAAAATATTATCGGTTTGGTTCCTGTTTTCCTTTTTGGTTTTCGGTTCAGTTCCAAATGATTAATTTCCGGGGTAGGGAGGAAAGAGAGAAATAGAAAAAGATCGTTTGAACCGAAAAAAACGGTTTTTGTTTTCGGTTCAGCTCCGGATTTCGTTCCAACCAAAATTTTAGTTTTTTCCGGTTTTTGGTTCAGTTCCGGTCCGATGCCCTGCATAAATCTCCACCAGGGCCAAACTGTTCCAGTCCGGTCTTGGCACCAGACGCATTAAGGGCGGCATAAAAACTAACGAATTCATTTTTAATAATTGCCCTAACGTCATTACCATTCCTGAAGGGCGCCGGAAAACTCGCCTAGAGCGCTAGACTTGCTAGGGCCGGCCCTGACTGTAGGGGTAGGTTTCATTCAGCCATGACCACTTTAAAGAGCGTCCTGGAGTTGATTTTCTCAACATAGGATTTGATTTTGCGGTATTTCAACTTAATTTTAAAATGAAATCTTGACAAGTTATAGAGTGAGAGTTTGTTTAAATATTTGCACAATTCTTTAGGTATAGTCAATATTATTGCCAAATCATAAAAATTGCACAATATTTTTTTATATCAGGTACAAAATGTGGCTAAATTCCTGCAAATCCACAATCGTACGAGAGAATCAAACTCTTCCCGTCCGTTATAAATGATTCATTCCAGTCAGCTATTAATTAACTTTTATCCTGGAAAATGATTATTTTAGTTTATGCGTGTGTGAAAAATTATAGGCGCCGTCTCGACGTCGTCTCCCACATTACAGCACTACAACTATAGTGGATGACTCAATTTTTTTTGTGTTATCAATTTTCCGATTTCGCTACATCCGAATGTTGTGAATTCAAACGAACTCCACTGACTCACTTTCGTGTATTTAATTGCACTAAACGTGCACAAGAGTAGATTTGAACAGCAATAAAAAAAAACGCGGAAAATTATGTGTCTTCCGTATTCCTGGAAAATTTTCCTACATTCCGAAACTAGACGATTTTCACATGAATTTCCGCATTTTTCCGTCTGTACAAAAACAAAAACAAGTAGATTCTCTAATTAATTGAATAAACAACCAACTCATTGATTCATTGATTATAGTAATTTCCAATGGAAATATTTTTAAATCACAATGAGTTCAATAAACTAAAACATTTATTTATCACAACTATTATCGGTAATTTGTTATTATTGATTATGCACATTTTGATTAATTGAATAAATAACAAATCAATTAACGCATTAATTAAAAACAAATGAAAATTAATTTGTATTTGTACATATACCAACACAAGAAATTGTATTTTTTAAAAATAAAACACGATAAACGGTGCCATCTAGTTTGTGTTATGGTCAACTAGTATTGAAAGTACTACGGGGGTGGATGACGTTAAATTACGTAATGGAATGTGTTCAAACTACGTCATTGTGACGTTATTATATTTATATTAAACTACGTTCACATTGTCATCGATAAATGTTGATGTAACAAGAAATACCTGCCCTACATAATAATTAATTTATTATTCTGATTTGTTTATATTTAGCTTTTTTATTGATCCCAGATGCAATGAGTTTGACGTCATTATTTTCTATTTACTGATAGTTAATTAATTCAATTTAAGAAATAAATTAGTTAGCAACGATTTACGCTTTGTGAATACTAGGAATGGGAGTATACAGCATCTAACGTCAATCTAATACAACATTTAAAATAGTCGGAAGTTTAGCCAGGGCCGGACTGGAACAGTTTGGCCCCGGTGGAGATTTATTATTAAATATACAGGATGTCTCGAAACATGTGTCTGAAAATGCTCCTGTTTTCTACAGAACTGGGAAAATTGGAATTTGGAACCACAATTTAAAGCGCCAATTTTTTTACGTAAAAAACGTATTTCTGGTCAAAAGTTCTAACCTGATCTGTTTTCGATAAAAACTTCATTTTGTGTTGCAGACCTGGCTTCGGATATTTCAAAACTTGTATGTGAAAATGATGAAGAAGAAATTGAGTAAGCACTCATAAAGTAACCAAAATGAGTGGTATAACGTGGATAAAGACTGAGTCTGTATCTCAAACGCTTTCTGAGATATTATCAAAAAACAAAAAAAAAGAACTAAAGTAAGTTCTTTCATGCCCTGTACCTCGAAAACGTCGCCTTTGCGAACCTATGTTTTTGAGAAATTTTTTTCTTAGAAAGAGCCGAAGAATCACACGTTTCATTTTCCGCCAAATGTTTTGAAACACCCTGTATATCTAATAGTCTTTTATATTTTTAAAATACATAAAAATACCGGATGTGCCTTGACAATGGGCCGTTAGAAGGACAAGAAGCTTATAAAATTTTGACTGGAGCCGTTTTTCCACCTGAAGTTGCTCTAGAAAATGTCTTCGTTATTCTGGCAACCCTATTTTAAATGGAACAATTCATTTTTTATTGGATTTTTGAATTCTTTGATGAAACCGAAGAAAACTCTTCTAATTTAATGTGTTTTTAGATATTAAGCTTAAGTTTTGCAGCGTTCGATTAAAACATTTATTTTTGAAATTATTCTCGATGAAAAGTTGAAATTTGGAAATTAAGTAGCATAAATGATGCAATTTTTATCAAAGCTCAAGGCATTTAGTTGTCTTTTAGCGTTTAGCTGAAATGAATTTTCCTTTCAGGCAATTTAAAATTTTCACTAAAAGTCAAAATAACTGAAAATTGTTAGCGCTGGACCGCAAGCCGTACCATCAAAGTCTCCATCGATTTAACCAAACATACAAAAATGCAATGAAAATATAAATAAAAATGGAATAGGGTCCATTTAAAGGGGTTGCTAAAACAACAAAAATATTTTCTACAGATAGCTCAGATGAAAAACGTCTCCAATCAAAATATCCCAAAGTTCCATTAATTAGAACTTTTTATCCTTCTAAAGGCTGATTGTCATTTACACCCTTCTGTGCATTGCCGACGTTTTAAATAAGCATATGGCAATTTTTTTTTAAATAATTGCGTGGCTCCCCTAAAGGCAGTTGGCTCCGGAGGAAATCTCCGCCTATCCGGCCCTGTCCAGTCCGGACCTGAGTTAAGTTTTTCCCTATAAAAAAAGTAAAAACCATAAGACATCAATATTAATTGAAAGTTTATGTAAATATGTAAATAAAAATAGACGGATTAACGGAATATTAACGGGGCCTCCAATGGAAACACACTACTAGATGTAACAAATTAGTACTATTTTTCTTTTATTAATTTTTATATTTTATTATTATTATTATTATTATTGTTATGATAATGTTGTCTTTAAAATAAATAATAAAAATAATAGCAAGTTTAGTTGAATAATAATAATTTAACGTTGTCTACGTATATCTTTTATTACAATAGTGAGGTATTTTATAAATGTCATCACACTCGATTTTATGGAGGACGGAAAAATTATTAAAAATAACTCTAATTTTTATTATTGTATGTTTACAGAAAACGCAGAACAATAAGAAATAAAATAAAAAAAGTCCCGAATATAAATAAGCATGAATACGTCGATTTTATTTAAATTAAACTAAAGATTATGTAAACACAAATGTTAATTGTTTTCTAATAATTTATATTTTTATTTCATACAAAAAGGAACATCAAAGACGAATATTATAAGACTGGGAATTTTAATGAATTTTTTATAGGCCCCAATACTATAACGGGATCTATTTCATCAAAATCTAGCACAAAAACTGGAAACAAAGCGATGATAAACTTGAATTTTTAACATTAGAAATATCAATCTTGAAATACAATTATTTATTTATGATAGTGTTAGAAGTGAGAGTTTATTTTGTAAATAAGGAAGTGGAACAGAGAAAAATAAAATCACTTTTAGCACATACACCACACAATATTTTCTTTACAAGCACAACAAAGGCATTTTTAAACTCATATTTATTAATTACATTTCATATCAAAAATATAATTATTAATCGTGATTACAATAAAATTTACATGATTAAAGCAGATTTGAGGACTATAATGTATAATTATAGGCCTCAAAACTATAATGATATTAATGATATTCACTATAGTCGAGCACAAAAACTAATATTTTCATGTATTTCACTGATATACCGGGTAGTCACTTAAAACGAAAAGCTCTTATGACAACTACCATTATTTGGCGAACGAATCGAAAAATATTTCAGGGTGCCTAGAGAACGTTTTAGCAAAATTAGAACCATGTAGCTCATTTGGAAGTTGGTCTGAAAACACTCGTTTCTCATGATGTTGCGATTTTTGAAATCAAACTAAACGCGCAGAATGACTTAGAATAACTCGAGGATTCAACCAACATTAATTTTTTTCGTTTTTCTCCGTTTTATTCTAGAACAGGTGGAAATGGTTCGCATTTTTTCTAGAATGCAATGGAGAAAAACGAAAAGAGTCAATGTTGGAAGGGTCTTCGAGACGTTTTACATGCTAAAAATCGTAGCCTTGTCCAAAACGAGCGTTTTTTGACTGACTTCCAAAAGAGCTACGAGGTTTTAATTCTGCTAAAATAATCTCCAGGTACCACCGTACAAATTCTTGAAATATTTTTCGAATCGCTCGCCAAATAATGGGAGTTGCCATAAAAACTTTTCGTTTTAGGTGACTCACCCGGTATTTTCCAGTAATACCATAACGACTAACATTACGACCCTTATATCATGAGTAGACCTTATTTATGTGTATTTTTGCACTTTAGTCCCCCATTACGGAGACTAAAGTATCACTTTTAACCCCTAGGGACATAATATTTATTATTTCCCTATTATTTATCAGTTGCTATTATTTTATCATATTAGGGTGATTTTTCAAAAATATAGAAGTATCAAATCCATGTCTAATCAATGGAAGTTCTTGACAATATCAAAAACTTTGAATTGCATCCCAAATATTTCCGAAAGTGCAAAAATAGCGTATATAACTCGGGACTAAAGTGTTTTCCTTCGCCCATCGAGTGGTTTATTGCCCGAGGGGCTCAAGTACTTAGTTCTTTGTTATATAATATACTATTATTTCGTAAGATTTATAATTTTAGTCAATACAGTAAATAATTTAAAAGAGTGTAATAATTTTTGGTTCATATTTCAATTCGTTTCTTCATAACTTATAACTAAAGAAATTCGTAATTACTTCTATATTTATTTGAAGTTACTAATTTATAAAATGGAGACTCAGCTTTTCTGTTAATTAAGTTTCAAGACTTAATAGGCTTTAAGTGATATTTATTATTTCTATCATTCTGTAAGTTCCTATCTTAACTAAGTGAAGGTTACTTATCATTAGCGCCATAGTCATCGTTTATACGATAACTGAGATACTTGCGCAGTAACTTGCGCGATAGACTGTTTTTATCTCTTTTCATTTATTTAAATTTCTTTTTCAACAATTTATAAATTTGAAATAAACACTTTAAGCTTCAAATATACAAGAATTCGTGTAGACTACAGATTAGGGTGAGCGAATTATTTGCAAACATTTATTCAAGTGTGTGGCACCCTTTAGTAACTTATTGTGTTTTTTTTGTATCTATACATTGATCTTTATTATAGCACGAATCTGGCTATAAATCTAATTTTATTTCTCTTTATTTTGCCTATGAAAATAGTAACAAATTTTATTTCGTCCACAAGAAATAAAATTATTATTTAAATAAAGAGATGAACTTTACAATTAGAAAGCAACGAAACTTTGTACTTTTATTTTTAAAGACTTGTTGTTTGTGGAAAAATCCTCGCTCTAAGTGCTTGTCGGTTGCGTAAATTTGTTCATCAACTAAATGATGGATAGCCGTTAGTGTTGCACTATTGTGTCATCTATTTAATAATCAACATCCTAAAATTATTGTTTTTCAAATTGCTGATTCTAAAGAACAATCATTGATATGCAATTAAAAGAAGAAAAACAGATAGTAAACAATAATAAATAGATTCATTTCATCTAATGTTTAGATTTGATACAGCAAATTGCAATAATCTAAAGTTCATTGATCTTGAAGGTGCTAATGAAAGAGAGAATAAATATAGATGATGATGACGGTGATGTTAATTAAAAAAATTTTGTTAATTTTATAATAATTAACTAAAAAAAATTTTATGAAAACTTCGGTTATTCCCAAAAATTCGGAAAAGAAAAAAATTAAAAATCCCGACATAAACCTGTTATAATAATTAACCTTACAATGATTATTTCCCCATCATTACTATATCTTGTTACTTTCAATATTTACATTAATATAACGAAAAAAAAAATCGAATAATGTGCTAGTCTTGCACACATGTATATGTAATTGTACATTGAGAGATCTATGCAAATTGTGCTAGAAATGGAATATTTCTCATTGTTTGAATGTCCAATGGACGGTCACAGTTCCCTTATCACACCATCTTCACATCATCATTCACAGGTGTTGATTAAACGATTTACTGGAGTGAATGAAATGCAAAAGAAGGGAAATTTTCAGCACACATGCATGGTAAAATACTAGAATGGGAAAAACTGTATATATGTATAAAGATTTCGCGCGTAGGCCTCCAACATGATGGCGGTTCTTGACCCAGCTTTTGTTTTGAGAACCATTGTAACATTCAAGGTTATTATTATATATAGTATGCAGTTAGTTATATACATACGGTGGAAATCATAAAAGTGACATTAAATGCATTCGGTGTGATGCATTTCTTGTGTTTTGTAATAAAAACGAAAACGCCCAATTTGATTGACGGTTGTTGATAATTGCTAGATCTACAGGGTGTTTTTTAAAGGTGGTCAATTCTTGTAAAACTCCGATTCGAAAAAAAATTCAAGGGTTTGCAGGGAGGTCCTTGGAGGCCGTTTTAGCAAAATTAGAATCCCTTAGCTCATTTGGAAGTTTGCCGAAAAACGCTCCTTTTCGACAATGTCTCGATTTTCAAAGATGAGCTAAACACATAAAACAATTAAGAATGGCTCGAAGACCCTCGCAACATTGATTTTTTTCGTTTTTCTCCATTGCACTGTAAAAAAATGCGAAAAATTTCCACCTGTTGCCGAATAAAATGGAGAAAAACGAAAAAATCAATGTTGGAAGGATTCTCGAGTCATTCTTAATCGCTGTATAGTCGGCTCACAACTTTAAGAAAGTAATAAAATTTAACCAAGAAAAACCACCTGGAAGAGCAGCATTAGGAAGTGGTAGTTGAAAAAATTCTGCTTATTTTAACACATGCAACTCAATTACGGGACTAACCGCTTTACAATAAATGTTGACTATAAACAGCCCTGATCAAAAAGATCTACTACCTGTTTTGATTGAAAGAATTGTACAATTACGGTTACTTACGGAATTCAATTGGTTTATTACTTACTCCCTTAAAGTTGTTAGTTAAATACACGCGATTAATAATCAAAAAGGAGCGATTTTTGACCGATTTCCAAATGAGCTACGAGGTTCTGATCTCCAAGGATCCTTGAAATATTTTTCAAATTTGTCGCCAGCTAATAGGAGTCTCATAAAATTCACCACATTTAAAAAACACTCTGTATACTAATCAGAGCCGGACTGGGACAGTTTGGTCCCTGGAGATTTATTGTTACATACACATATATCTAAAAGCCCCTTTACATGCAGGGGCGGATGAGGCCATCGGGAGTTCGGGAACCTTCCCGGTGGGCCGCGCTGTAATGGGCCGCTGTCGAAAGACCGTCACTACCGATTTGGTTGGCAGTATAAGATTTATAATTTTCAATAGTCACTTCTAATTACGAGTTGTGTTGTTATTGTTGTTGTTTTTGTCATCTTGTGAGCGACGTACCTTTTTGATCTGCATAGCAACACAAACAGCGTCTACTGAAAATCAAATTTCCAGACAGATTTTCAAAATATTTTCCATTATAATGATACGTTTATGAAGTAGATAAAATTTCCGATATTTTCATACCAATCAAGCGGCAAATTAATTAATTTTAATACTTGTAAATAACAGGTGAAAAGGGGGTTCAAATTTTTCCGTGAAACTCACTTAATTTTCAAAATTTGATTTTAGGCGGGCTTCATGTTCTCGGTTTTCACATTACCTTTCTAAATCCGAGAGTATAATTTTCTATTTTGAAGATTATGCATGGCAACACGTCTGGATAATTTTTTAATTTTTTTTCAGTTATCAGAAAATTAACAAACATATCGGGGAAATTCTTAAATATTTCGAAAGATCTTTTAATTTTCTATCTAAATCACTTGATAAATATTGAAAAACGTTAATGTTGGCCAAGTTTTATCCAGTTATAAAGGAAAATCTACGAAAAAAACAGGGTCTAAGGGTTTTATCTGCCATTCAGAATTTTATTACATTTTTCCAAAATAGAAAGCTTTAGAGCATGCACCTTTAAGTGCTCTATCCAACCCACGTCAATTTTTGACAATATCTTAAAAAACAAGCGAGTAATCGCTATTTGAAAATTGACTGTTTTCGCACGCTTGTCCGGAATTCCCTTAACAGTACTTCTTATGATGATATTTAAAACTTCATTAGTAAATTAGCAACTAAGGATGTGTATAATAAACTATTGTCATTAAATATCCTAGTGGGCCGCTGACATTATTTTCCCGGGCCGCTTTGTAGAACCCCATCCGCCCCTATTGACATCGTCCGAGTTTTGTATCCGATTTTTCTATTCGATTTTATATCCGAATTCATCTCGGATCCGAGATAATTTCTTGTTTATATTATCCGAGTCAGTTGCGTGTATACGCAGGCGCTAACATTAAAAAATCGTTGGTATTGTAAACAAATTGACATCAAACAACCACGCCACCGCCATGCTTTCAACTTGCGTATAACCTCAAATTCCCAAAACAACATATCTACTGCGCATGACACTTTTTGGTAAATCGGACGAAAACTCGGTTGGAATAAAAGAACGTTATATTCTGAAAAAATCGGATGAAAACCTCGGAACAAATCTCGAATAAGAAATCGAATGGCGCAAAGACATAGATTTGTCGTTTTATTGGCTCGGAACAAAAAATCGGATACAAACTCGGATAATGTAATTGTCTTTTATACTTTTATGCCTTGACGATGGGCCATTAGAAGGATGCGAAGTTTCTAAAATTTTGACTGGAGCCTTTTCTCTACCTGAACTTGCTCTAGAATATGTTTTCGTTATTCTAGCAATCTTATTTTAAATAGAACAATATATTTTTTATTGGATTTTCGAATTCTTTGGAGAAATCGAAGAGGACTCTGGTAATATAACCTGTAGTCTGTCGCGGAAGGTTTTTTAGATATTTTGACTTTTATTGTTAGTAGAGGGCCGTCCATAAAACACGTAACGCAAAATTTAGCCTTTTTTGCACCCTCCCTCTCCCTGCGTCACGGTGCGTCACATTTTCTGCGACTCCCCCAAAAATATAACGTGATAAAACATAGCCCCCACCCCCCATATACGCTTCGTTGCAATTGATAATAGCATAAAAATGTTAATAATTTGTACATGTACACTAGCGATCGAAAAAAGAGACCGACTCTTGGACGAGAATTTCGTATATTTTCGTTATTGTGAGTCAGGTTGTTTCTGTTGTGAGGGTAAGAAGGTGGGTAGAAAGTATATTTCCTATTCAGTTAAATACCCGAAGTGGCATCAGTAACCCCACCTTCATCT
This sequence comes from Mylabris variabilis, assembly GCA_037464815.1. Classification (NCBI taxonomy): domain Eukaryota; kingdom Metazoa; phylum Arthropoda; class Insecta; order Coleoptera; family Meloidae; genus Mylabris; species Mylabris variabilis. The sequence goes on along the minus strand of JAZBGW010000821.1, from coordinate 9,891 downwards.
TCTGATTGAATATCTTTCATCCTAAATTCTGACCTGTTAAGATTTTGTTACATTGTGACGACCGTCCTCATAAGCCTGTTTTACACAGCCGCAACAAGAAGGAGTCTTTTTTTGTGATCGCCACTGTACATATAGAATGAATGGTGTTCTATCCTAAATCGTAACTAACCAATAAATTTAAAAAAAAAACAATTTAAGAAAAAATTGCGAACGTGACATTTCCTTAGAACCCCTCCTCCCCCCACGTCACAACTTGTCACGCTAAACCATAACCCCTCCCCTGCTTGCGAACGTATTTTATGAACGACCCCCTAGAAGCTAAAGTTTTGCAGTGTTCAATTAAAAAAATCATATTTTTGAAATTATTGACGCTGAAAAGCTGAAATTTAGAAATTAAGTAGCACAAATGATAATAATTCTATTAAAACTCAAGGCATTCAATTGTCTTTCGGTGTTTAGCTGAAATGAATTTTTCTTTCAGACAATTTGAAATTTTCACTAAAAGTCAAAATAACTGAAAACTGTTGGCGCTGGACCATAAGCCGTACTATCAAAGTCTCCATCGATTTCAAAAATATTTTCTACTGATATTTCAGGTGAAAAGGGGCTCCAGTCAAAATATCATAAACTTCAGTAGATCGCCTGAAGACAGTTGGTCCCGGAGGAAATCTCCGCCTATCCGCCCTGTCCAGTCCGGGCCTGATACTAATTATAGAACCTCAAACTTCCATTAGATGTCAATCTTTTTCTTTGTATTTTCCAATAAAATTATTTTCCACCATTTCTATAATAAAAAGAATCGCTAACAATTTCCCCTAGCTGTAGGGATTTCCTAATAATACCATTGACATAGATTTCCATTTTTTTTTCTAATTCCACTAGATTCAATTATAAGAAGATACGTATTGTTTTGTGCTTTGACGTACCATTCAAATCTAATTTTAAAAGTTATAATTTACCGGTAAATAATCGAAATTGCGGAAAACTCGGGGAAAAAATGAACGTCGCTGGGAAATCCCTTCATTGTCTATTATTATCAAATCATCTGAACAATACTTGATTGTGTTCAAATTTAAAAAAACCCATAAAATTTCAGAAATACCTACAAAACACCTGAACGTGTGTGTGTATATGTAAATCAATTTATTTTTAAATAAATCTAATGAAATAATTCAATTCAATCGAAAAAAAAAACGGATCCAAGGTTAACTATTAATAATATTATAAAGCTAAACAACAAAAACAACCTAGGTCAAGATTTCGGTAGAGACGAAATTTTCCATTTTGTATTACAATGAACTTTCTCTAACTGGTCTTGTGTGTCGTTTTTTTTCCTCTCCTTTCTTATTCTTCACTTTTTACTTCATATTTTAATTATTTTGTGAATCTAACAGTTTGATGATAAAGTTATACTTCCTGGAAGTGCCCAGGATATTCGCATTGTGTAATGTTATGACACATATTCAAAGTACCTATTGAATTAAATCTAATTTTAGTTGGCTCATTAATAAGAAAACTATGCGAAATGATTGATTCATTATTGTACACACACACACACACAACAATCCACCCACGCACTGTTATGTAACGTAATCGAACAGGTACATGAAGGGGCGGTAGACTTGCTCGTTTCAGGTGTCGAGATTTCTAATAAAATCTATAAGTAAAACTCAAACGATATCTGTGATAAATTCGATTATTATTATTATTATTATTAATCGATAAAGATTTATGGTTTTAATTAAAATGTAATAAAGATCAGATAGAAGTGGAATAAATTTTAAATCACTATCTTCATTTTTTATTTAACCAGCCAGCTTGTCACAATTAGATATCTCTAACAGGTTTTCTGCAATAAATTCAAACAACCGTTATCTTAAATATTGAGAAAATATAGGATTATCTCAATTCAAAGTTCGCTTTGGAATACCTTCATTTTCGTCTCAAGTGAGAAAGTCAAAATTTTTCATGAAAAATTGTCGAAAACGTTTCAATCTAGACATATTTTTAAATAAAACACATTTGAGGTTGTGTCAAAGACTTCAATCTTCAAGAATTTAGGTCAAAATTGGCATAATTAAAATTTCTATGAATCATTTTAGGTATTTACAATTTTCATTTTGCACAAAGCTTTATCATCTCAGGTTTAGTTGAGACAAGACATTGAGAACTTTGTTAATTTTTGAAAAAAATCACATTAGCACCTTATAGTGTATCTCCATCAGCTTGCCAACTTGGCTTTTAAATGTTCATGGCAAGAACTGGTCTAGTTTTTGTAACTAATTGGGCGGAAATTCTAAAAATCATCCATTAAAAATATGAAAAATTCTCAACTTTTCGTCTAGATAAAAAACAAATTTTACAAAAGAAGTGAAAAATGAAACTGTGGTGCAAAAATCGTTTTGAAAATGTTTGAGAAAAACTGGCTTTACAATATTAATTTGAACAAGTGTTAGCTAATTTACTCATAGGACTAGCGAAATATGTTTAATTATGCAAATTTAACCAAATTAAAAGATTTAAAATTTAATTAATTAGTCACAAGAAAGCTTGAAAGTCATTCTGTATTGAGTAATCACAATAAAACGAAAAATCGATAGACAAACAGTAGACGTTAAACTGCTACCGTGCTAATTGAGGCTAATGTTCTTATAAATACTACAAAATAAATTATTCCGCACAAAATAATTTCCGTGTAGTTTAAATATTGAATCATCTTAAATTGAAAATTAATCTAATCATTTTTTTATCGTCATTTTAGCTTTATGACTTAAATAAAAGAATGGACTAAATATTAGCAACTCATAAAAAGTACAACTCAAGTTTTGGGCCCTTACCTTTTTTAAATCGAATAGCAAAGTTTCACTTGAACACAGCTTTGCTAAAATCGTTCATTTGCAAAATGAGCCAGTCAGATTTTAATGCGCCCCCATTATACCGGGCGAGTCACTTAAAACGAAAAATTCTTATGGCGACTTTCATTATTTGGCGAGCGATTCGAAAAATATTTCAAGGATTTGTACATCTGTAGGGCGGTGACTGGAAATCATTTTAGCACAATTGGAACCTCGTAGCTCATTTGCAAGTTGGTCAAAGAACGCTCGTTTTGAACAAGGCTGCGATTTTCAAAAACGAGTGACTCGAAGCTCCCTCAACATTGATTTTTCTCGTTTTTCTTCATTGCATTCTAGGAAAAATGCGAGCCATTCCCACCCGTTCTTGAATAAAATGCAGAAAACCAAAAAAAAATAATGTTGGAAGGATCCTCCAGTCATTCTGCGTGTTTAGTTCGTTTTTGAAAATCGTAACATCGTCAGAAACGAGCGTTTTTGACCAACTTCCAAATGAGCTAAGAGGGGGAGTTGTCATAAGAACTTTTCATTTTAGGTCACTTACCCGGTATTACCAAGATAAAGATTTCTTGAAGCACCCTAAAAGTCTAAAAGTATGCTTTAAAGGCATCTGGTCGAAAATGTCTCAAATCGTGAACTAAAACTCAAAAATTTGTCTTTAATAGTGCCCAAAATCTGCTCATTTTTATTTCAGACAAAAATATTTGTGTTTTTTTTCTCTAGCTTAACAAAGAAGACTATTATTAAACTTCTATTCCAGTCAAGTTGTCCAAACTTAAACAAACAGAGTATAAGACGACGGAAGAAAAACGACAAATGGAAAATTTCCAAATTGGTCTACAAATAACACGAAAAATTGTTATGTTAATTGAAAGTAATTTTTCGCATAGACATAACTTTTGACCAACTTCCAAATGAGCTACAAGGGGGAGTTGCCATAAGAACTTTTCATTTCAGGTGACTCACACGGTATTACCAAGATAAATATTTCTTGAAACACCCTAAATATCTAAAAGTGTGCTTAAAAAACATCTGAATCGTGTCCTTTTCACTATTTGAGAGCAAAACTCGCTAGAAACTAATGATTTAGGTTGAAAAAGTCTAAAACCTTGAACGAAAACTCAAAAATTTGTCTTTAATATTGCCCAAATCTTCTCATTTTGAATTTAGACAAAAATATTTGTTTTTTTTTTGTCTAGCATAACAAAGAAGACTATTATTAAACGTCTATTCCAGTCAAGTTGTCCAAACTTGAACAAACTGAGTATATAAGACGACGGAAGAAAAACTACAAATGGAAAATTTTCAAATTGGTCTACAAATAACACGAAAAACTGTTATGTTAATTGAAAGTAATTTTTCGCGTAGACATAACTATGAAGTATTTCAGATTTAAAATTGTTTCAACTTAAAACATCGGATTCTTCTGGCAAATTAAACGAAATTTTTAAAAATATTTCAAGCACTTGTACATTTGTAGGGTGGTGACTGGAGATCATTTTAGCAGAATTGAAACCTCGTAGCTCATTTGGAAGTTGGTCAAAAAACGCTCGTTTTGAACAAGGCTGCGATTTTGAAAAACGAGCTAAGAGTGACTCAAAGCTCCCCCAACATTGATTTTGTTTCGTTTTTCTTCATTGCATTCTAGAATAAATGCGAGCCATTCCCACCTGTTCTAGAATAAAATGCAGAAAAACGGAAAAAAAAAGAATGTTGGGAGGATCCTCCAGACATTCTGGGTGTTTAGTTCGTTTTTGAAAATCGTAACATCGTCAGAAATGAGCGTTTTTGACCAACTTCCAAATGAGCTGCGAGGTTCTAATTTTGCTAAAATGTTCTCTAGAGACCCTGCTATAAATCTTTGGAATGTTTTTCAAATCGCTCGTCAAATAATGGGAGTTGCCGTAAGAACTTTTCATTTTAGGTGACTCGCCCGGTATTACCAAGATAAAGATTTCTTGAAACACCCTAAAAGTCTAGAAGTATACTTAAAAAGCACCTGAATCGTCCGCTTTCCACCATTCAAGAGCAAGGCTCGGTAGAAACTAATGATTTAGGTCGAAAATGTCTCAAATCTTGAACTAAAACTCAAAAATTTGTCTTAAATAGTGCCCAAATCTTCTCATTTTGGATTTAGACAAAAATATTTGTTTTTCTTTGTCTAGCATAGCATAACAAAGAAGGCTATTATTAAACGTCTATTCCAGTCAAGTTGTCCAAACTTAAACAAACAGAGTGTAAGACGACGGAAGAAAAACGACAAATGGAAAATTTTCAAATTGATCTACAAATAACACGAAAAATTGTTATGTTAATTGCAAGTAATTTTTCGCATAGACATAACTATGAAGTATTTCAGACTTAAAATTGTTCCGAATAAAAAAACATCGGATTCTTCTGGCAAATTAAACGAAATTTTTGTGTTTTGCTACCGTGCTAATTAGAGATGAGGTCAATACACACGCTTCTAGATCGAATCCATCATAAAAATTCTAACTTGTGGGGCCTCTCAAATATTTTGCAGTAGAATCTTCGATTAAATTATTATAATTTTGATACATTTCAATAAATTACAACATAATTATGTTGTTGTGGATTATTTTAAAAATTCAGGTAGCGATTTTTTTTAAATCGTTGTGACTCATAAGAGATTAGTTTGTACCCGAAAAAATGTGTGTACAATCGGATTTGTACGGAAAATTTCATCATGTTACACCATCAAAAATACCAGCATCTCTTAATTATTATTCAATAACCGGACTGGCGAATTTTTTGGAGATGACCTGGCTATTTTTTAATCACAACTCATGCAACTTTCTCTCAAGATTGCACGAATTTCTTCAATTTATCGTACAGTTTAGACTTCCGTTACCGGTCTTTGTATATTATTAACCAAATATTAACACCAAATAGAATGAATCACCTGATTCTGTACAATCTGACCACATCCACGGCGGCTAGACGAAATGAATGAAATTCGTATGCGTGTACACGCATGAATAGTTTCGACAGTTTAACAATACGGAACTGCTTCATTGGAATCGTACCGATTACTTAATCTGACAGCATATTCAATTTAACGATTTTGCCGAATATGATTTACGTCAAAGGAAATCCACTAAACAGATGTTTTTCCTTCGGAGAAACAACAGATAATCGAATGCAAACGAGAGAAGTTACAAAGAAAAAAAACAGAAAAATATCTCCGACAATCTACCGGACGGAGATGATTGGTATGTTTTCACTTCTTTCACAGGCGAAATATTAATCACACAACTTGAATCACTAATGATTTTTAATTATTGCATTTATCTACACAACAGTCGCTTGTTATTCGTTGATTTTAAATGGAAATTCTACGGTTATCGTTGGAAATATGGCGATTTTTCGTCGAACAAAAGCCAGTAAAACATATATTTGCGGTTAAATATTTTAATAAGTATCAGAGGGTAAAATAATTATTTATTTTTGTGGTTGGAACATCTCTGTGTTGTTGTTTTTTTCACTTTTATGGGCTTGTTTGACGTTGATAATAATCGTTTGTATGTTCATAAAAATGTGGACTATAGGAGTGCTTGTATAATAGTCGCTTCTTGTTTTATTTTCGGGTTTTGGTTTTATTTCAATGTGACATTATTGCGTGTATGTGTGTGTATTTAAAGTAAAACGTGGGGATTCCCGTACACGCACAAATATCTATCTTGAATCTATAGATATGTACAGACAATAATATAATAAAAGAGGCACATTCCTGATGCAAGTTCATTAATATTTGTGACTGATTTTTCCTGTCTTACAGTCTACACGTGTCATATCACGTCCTCTTCACGTATCCTGCTTTTAACGCTCTTAAACCATGTACGGTACGCCACTGATGAGTAGAGACTTTCGTTCATTTTTTACATTTATTTTCGTAAATCACTGAGCGATTTATTTTCGATTTTTAGATGAAAGAAAGAGAAAAGACACGGTTAGTTTCAACTCACACCTCTTTACAAACAACAATTGACATTGAGAAATACACTTGCCAATTTATGGAATAATGAGAACGGTACTGGCACTTGTAATAATGTCTATATGCCTCCGTCTTTTGCCATAATGGAATAACGTTGAATAATAATGTCAAAGGGTTTGGTTTTTTTTTCGGGCTTTTATTCGTGTTGTGTATTGTAACACCGCCAACAGACAATATCATATAGGCGGTTTTATTTCTATACTAGAAATTTAAAAGGTACAAAAAAGTAGTTAGGGGAAAGCGGGGTAAATTGAATTAATCACTTTAAGAAAATAGAATTATTATTAATGATTATTCTTGAGTAGTTGTAAAAGTGCACTTTGTTCCAGGACAGGTATAAATTGAACTTGAATTGGGGTAAATTGGATTCATGCCAAAAATATTAGAAAGTCATTATTCATATGTGGATACAAAACTATCCTCTTGAACTTCAATATTCTGCTGTTGTTAGATACTAAAATCAGTACAAGATATTAAAAACATTTTAGTCAATCAATTAATAAAAACTAATGATACATTTTATGTCAGACAAGATAGAATTCGATAAATGAGAGAGGACAGCTAATGCATTAAAAACGGCCGCACTAGCGCCTCTATTAGCGAGTTATGATAACTATTTTTTTCCTAGATTCTCGAAAAAAAAATTCAATTTGCATCAAGTCAAGTTTTTAGGTTAGAAAGACTTGTTAACTGAAGATGTTAATCATAAAATTATCTATACTTAAATATCTGTAACTAGATCAATCAGTTGTATATAATTAAAATTACTATTAAAAAGTCAAGACTTTACAGCAATATATATTTTAACTTAACAAAAGTAAAAACGTAAAAACATAATCCACTTTGTTGCAGCACAGCCTATACTATGACCACAGACCAATAATTTTGTGCAGCGACCAAAGAATAGAGGGCACCTAAATGACAATTTTGACAAATAGGTCAAACATATCAGTTTTTTTGCGATTTTATAATCGAAAGTGTCAAAAAGATTTTACAAATAATGGTCATATTTAATTCAATCATGTCATATTCGAACTGTATTTGAGCATTATTGTTTTTTATTAATATTTTGGTAAAAGAAATATTCTCTTTGTTTTGGATTTTGCGTTTATTTACGATAATTGCATTTTTTAGTGAAAATTTCCAAATCAGTATAAATAAAAAATTTAGCAGTACTTATTTTATGTAAGCGCTTGAAAAATAGTTTTGCCGCCAAACACCAGAGGGCTTTTTGAACCAACTGATTAACATGGTCCTTAGCCATCTGTATAGTATCTGTGTCGTCTATGCGTATATGGCTGTGCTGTCACCAAACAATTTTGCCTCGGCCAATTTTCCTCAAAATACATTTTTATAAGAATATATTTTAAAATAAATGTATTTTATCCGTTAAATAATTTTATGATGGTTAATAAATAGTTTGATGATTGCAGAAGTCGATGAAATAAATTTTAATGTAATAACTTAATGACAACTAATTGTAAACTAAAAATTAAAATCACAAAAATAATGGTTAGGAAACATCAAAACAATAGTATCGATTTTTTTCTCAGCGCTATCAAAATTCAAAAAATCGTTGATTTCTACCTTCACCACAATACTATAGACTTCATTGTTTTTGATTTCATGTGTGTACAGTGGCGGTTAGAAAAAACAGATCAAGTCTTGAGCGAGAATTTGACATATTTTCGTTAGTGTAAGTCAGATTGTTTCTCTCGTGAATGTAGAAAGGTGGACAAGTACCTAAAATATCTCTCTTTTCAAATTCTCACTTGTCAAGTTTCTGGTACGTTGTGACGATCGCCTTTATAAGCCTGCTTTACATAGCCGTACAAGAAGTGGTCTCTTTTTTTTGATCGCCAGTGTACATGTATTTATATTCAAATAATAACAGAAAATCAATTTACCCCAACGATCATTTTACCCCACTTTCCCCTATTACAGACATATTATAATTACACCACACCAAACAACAGGATGCGGTTTTTATCGTTGAAACTAGTTAAATTTACTGAAAATCAATTCTAATCACAGATCCATCAAAAAATTGCATGTTCAACGAATTTCAAATAAAACAAAAAAAAACACAACTTGCAATATTGCAAATTGTACACCGACATGCATGCATGTGCATTTATCGGATATAGAAATCTAGTGGTTATTAGGTCATAGGATCAATTATTCTACGAACATTTTAGGTGATTTATCGGTTTTCCCCAATCGTACGTCCCTGAATGGTAATCAATCCGAAATATTGAATTGTACACATGAAGATGAACACGCACAATTATGCTACAGTCTGTCTAATCCGGCTCAGACGCCTTGACCTCACGCAGACACAGCCGGAAGAGAGGAAATTCCTTACAAATTTATTGACTTGTAAAGATTTAAAAATTAATTAATTGTAGCTTGATTGTGCTAAAAATAGAATCTGTAAAATTATCGTCAAGTTCGTTGATAGAAACAATTTCCTGTCTCAATAAAACAGGAAATACAATGATTCTGGATTAATTGATATTATAGATAATTGGTAATTTATCATCTTCAAATCAATTATAGTGTTTTGAAACGAATCAAGCGTGCTATTTTTATAACAAACAGTGAAATAAATTCGACTTCCGTTATTATATCAACTAAAATTAACACCTGTTTTATAGTTTAATGTATTTTATTGTTTACACCTACGTTTTTGTTTTGTTTTAGTTCTTTTTTTTCCGTGATATTTAACACATACGCAAATGTTTATAGAGAATTTTTGTAAAGTATGGGAAGTATGTGAAAATTTTCTAAACGTATGCATTTTTCTGTTTTCAGGAATTTTGATCGGCTTGCACGACACTAATCATTCCAAGAAGGTGAGTGGAGAATTCGTCTTTTTCTCATGTTAATAGTTTTATTAATTAACGAATTCGAAATTTTAATTCGCCGCCTATATGTTTCATATCAATATATTGTAATAATTTTCGTTCAAGTGGGTTATAATTTATAACTCAAACATTTGTGCTCAGCTGGTAGTAGTCACAT
>JAZBGW010000820.1:0-10941 GCA_037464815.1 Mylabris variabilis | reverse complement strand
AGAGAGTAATTGATGTTTGAAAATTGACTATTTTCGCACGCCGAATCGACATATAAGACCGACATGTTCTTAAGTTTTTAGCCATATTTGCAAAGCCTGTATCTTATTCAGGGATAATAAAGTGGATAAGTTGTTAAATATGTAAAAGCTGATAATTTCACAAGTTTGTATCACGCATTGTCTCATTATTAAAACTCTTAATTGATAAGGGTTTTAAATGAATTCCATCAATAATTATAACGATAGATATTTCTAATTTAGTACATTCGTTATTAATTAACATGAAACAATAGTTCAATTAGTGATCGTGAACTTGACCTTTATACATACATGTTAGAATCAATTGCATTATTCAATTGAATAAACAGAAATTACAATACAAAGTAATCATCTGTGCTTTCAACAAGAATTATTCATTCATGATATTCCTTAAACGATATATGTATATTACATCATATTTCTAACAAAATCGTCGTTGTGGGAGGTATCATTTAATTAAATTTGGCTGCTATATTCCAAAGATTCTCCAACTAACTTGTTTCAAATATTCTTTGAAAAAACATTATTCACTCAGTTCCAGTGGCGTGGCTGCTCGGTCGCCAAAGAGGCCCGGCGCTTTGGCTCCCAACATCCGTAAACGCAATTAAGCTGTAATTCCCCACACACACAGACACAACAATAAATTGTTAAGATCGAACTGTACAGGTCGATCGTATCGATTTATCGTTGTGTATACGGCCGAAAACGGTACAGTTTTATCGAAAGATCCAGATTTCCAGACCCAGTCGAAAAATGATTAGATTTATTTCTGATTTGATCTGTGAGTTGTATCTTACCGACCCCAGGGACGGATCGTTAACTTTGAGAGACCGGGGTTAGCACTGTTTTGGGGCCCAACGATACTGGTAGTATTAGAAAGTCCATAAAATGCTCTACAAACTTTTGTAAAATAATTACTTTCAATAGGTCGAAATGAAACATGAATTTGTGGAAGACCTTCTCTATTTTTGCAAAAGGTTTTCGAGCATGTCCCCGAGTATTTTCTCATGAATAAGCTTTCAAGCAAAGTATCGTTCATCTTTAAAATTGTCCAAGAAATCTGAAATGAAATTAACGTTTCTAAAGAAAACTATGTAGCCAATCGGACATTTTTTTAAAAATGGGAAGCTCTTTTAATTTGCTCACGTTAATGTATAATATTCGTTACTCACTAAATAACATTGGCTAAATTATGGGTAAAATATAAAAAAACACAAGTTCCAAGAGTTTTCTTTGTAATTCAAAAATTTCGTTAAAATTTTCCAAAAAAAGCTGCCTTTGAATTTAATTTGAAACTTCCGTTCTAGTGCTAATTCACGAATTTCATTATCTCAGGAAACAAGCGAAATATCGCTTATTAAATACTGGTACTTTTCGGGGGATCCAGAAAATCGAAAGGAAAGAACTGCACAGTTCGATGGTATCGATTTATCGTTGTATGTATGAGGGCTTGAGTAATATGTAAATTTGGGGCCTGCATTGTAAACTAGAACACGGTCCTGTTTACTTGTCACTATGCTAGTGCTCAGTTCTATTAGCTCAACTTTAATTTAAATGATAATAATGATATTTTATATGTATTTTGATATGATAATAATGTAGATGAAATGATGAAATATGAATGTAGACATAGAGTGTTGAAGAGAGAACTAAATAATGATGTCGATATACTGAATCGAGATCTAATTGATAATTAATACGTCTGCTAGTGGCAATAATAATGAATCAAATATATCAACTGTAATTTTCAAAATAATGTGAAAATGATTTTCATCCTTCTAATCTGCAATTAAATTATCAACTCGTATTTTTCCAAGGTTCTTTCAACGATTATGAAGCGATGGAAAAATGTCATAATGTTATAATTTGGAAATAAACTAGCACAAATGATACAATTTCTATCAAACTTCAAGAAATTTATTTGTCTTTCAGCGTTTAGCTGAAATGAATTTTTTCTTCAGACAATTTAAAATTTTCACTGAAAATCAAAATTACTAAAAATTGTTAGTCTTACCGTCAAAGTCCCCATCGTTTTAAAATTTAAAAGAAGAGAGTAGGGGTTGTTAAAACAACAAAAATATTTTCTACAAATATTTCACGTGAAAAGGAGCTTCATCAAAATATCCTGAACTTCTGTACATTGCCTACATTTTAAATAAGCATATGACAATTTTTTTTAAATAATTGTGTGCATCCCCCCCAAAGACAATTGGCCCCGATGGAAATCTCCGCTTATCCGCCCTGTCCAGTCCGGGCTGGATATTGTGACTGCTACTGATTATACCTCAAAATCAATCACACATTAATCAATATGGAGAAAACGTTACCACTTTATAAACTTTAACAAGATTTATTAATATTATTAACATTAATAGTTGGAATCAATAAAATTCATTCTAAGTTTTCAATGAATCAATTTATTGGAGATTAACGAAGAAGAAAAACTCAGAAATCGAGAAATCATCTTTAAAAAAAAGACGACATAAACAAGTAAATAATAATTGAAATTATTCATATGGGTTTCACTGAAAGTAACTTGATGATTATTAGAATTTAAATATAACTTTTGATTATCAAAAAAAATATATATTTTCAACTTTTCTTTTCTTCAATGCCTTTAATAAAAATATAAAAAGTGGGTGTAATAAATGGAATGGTTTAAGGGTCGATTAGCAGCGTCTACAATTTACGACTCCATAAAAACGCGACTTTAAAATAGCATGTAGTAAAAATGGTGGATGCGCCAAATATTTCCATCAACACTATGCTCAATTCTACTGTTTCATCAAAGAACGTCTAAATGTAGTTAGATTAAACAAGTATTCAGACTGTTTTATTGTCTCTAGTTTTATTAAAATGTTCTCAGAAAGCTACTTTATAATTATTAAATATTTATAGTTAAGGAGATTCCGGACTTATATGTCGATTCGCCGTGCGAAAATAGTCAATTTTTAAACAACGCTTACTTGTTTCTTTCTTAAGATATTGTCGAAAATTGACGTGCGCTGGATAGAGCATTTCAAGCTGCATGTTCTAAAGCTTTCTGTTTTGGAAAAATATGATAAAATTCTGAATAGCATTGAAAACTCTTAGACCCTGTTTTTTTCGCACGTTTTCCTGCATAACTGACTAAAACTAAGCCAATATTATTGATTTTTAGTATGTATCAGGTGAATTTAGATAGTAAATTGAAAGAGCTTTCCAAATCTTTAAGAATTTTTCCGATATGTTTGTTAGTTTTTCCATAACTGAAGAAAATTTAAAAAAAAATTCCAACAGTGATGCCAAGCATAATTTTCAAAATAGAAAATCATACTTTCGTATTGAGAAAGATAGTATAAAAGGCGAGGACATGAAGCTCGTTTAAAATTCAATTTTGAAAATTAAGTGCGCTTCACGGAAAATTTGAACCTCTTTACAAGTATTAAAATTAATTAATTTGGTTTTTGATTAAGATGAAAATGTCGAAACTTTTATCTACTTCACAACCATATCGTTACAATTTAAAATATTTTGAAAATCTACCTGGAAATTTGATTTTCAATAGACGATGTTTGTGTTGTTATTGTTATTGTGATTTAGTGTGCAGTTTACTACATAGACCCGGTACAAAGCAGATAGACAGCGTATAACAACACAAACACCGTCTATTGAAAATCGAATTTCCAGACAGATTTTCATAATATTTTCCATTTGTAATCATATGGTCTTGAAGTAGATAAAATTTCCGACATTTCCATCCCAATCAAAAACCAAATTAATTAATTTCAATACTTGTAAAAAGGTACAAATTTTCTGTCAAACTCACTTAATTTTCAAAATTGGATTTTATATGAGCTTCATGTCCTCGCCTTCTACATCACCGTGGGATGGCATCACTGTTGGATTTTTTTAAATTTATTCTAGTTATCGGAAAACTAACAGGCATACCCGGAAAATTCTTAAAGATTTACAAAACTCTTTCAATTTACTATCTAAATTAACCTGATACATACTCATACTGATACATCATATTGGCTAAGTTTAAGCCAGTTATGAAGGAAAATGTACGAAAAAAAACAGGGTCTAAGACTTTTCACTGCTATTCAGAAGCTTATCAGCTTATCACATTTTTCCAAAATAGAAACGCTCTATTCAACGCCAGTCAATTTTTGACAATATCTTAAAAAGCAAGCTAATAATCGATGTTTCGCACGCCGAGTCGACATACAAGTTCGCAATGTTCTTAAACACCCTGTATATTATTAAAATTTTTACTAAAAATAATAAACTAATACTTAAGTAAATTATTATTACCATTAAAACTGACAGTAATGTAAACAACCAACAAAACTTAATGAAACAAAGAAGATTAACATTGTAAATGAATACTAAGGGCCAGGAGCTATAACATATTATATAATGTTTAGGATTTAAGTTGATTACAAATCGTAAACAATTCAACATATTGAACGTAATAAAGGCTTTGAGTTTTATTTTTTTTTTGCAAATCGAGAACTCTCCGGTGCAAATCCTTCTTGATTTTTCTACTAAATCGTACAATTATTGAGTAAGTGAATAATTCAAAATTCAAATCTTCTCCATCGTTAAAACGCAAATGAGACTTTTTAACATAAATACTTGACTAACCTTCAAACTGATAATTGAACAACATACATTTTTTTATTTTTTTAAGCTATAATCTAACGATAATTGAAATATAAATATCGTTTTTGTTGGAAATATTCTAATAATAAAAAAATGTTCGATTTGCTGAATTTATTTTGTCTAGATTCGATATAGAAACGACCACTTGTTGTTGTTATTATTATTATTATTATTATTGTATTTATTGTGAAATAGGAGAAAGATGAAACAGGAAAACTTATTATGTGATAATGAAGAGGGAAGAAAATAAGGAAAATTATGTTGGTTGTATTGTTTTTAATAAATCAAATCAGAAATCAAGGTAACAACGGCTCCTTTGTTAAAAGTCGAAGAAGTGTAATCAAATTTGTGTAATGCTCTTTTATATAAGACTACCGGTGATAATAATAATAATAAGAGGAAATTGAGATGTAAATTATCGTTTCTATATTTAAGAAACGACCCAGCGATCTCTATGACAACAAGTTGTTTCATGGAATTTTACCCTCTTAGATAGTGCAGGAAAATCAAGAAAAACTGAACATAATAATACAAGATAATCCTTAATTATGTATCACGGTTAATTATCGTAAAGTTTAGCTGTTATTTAGCGATATTGTAAAATTTATTCTGCTCTGTCCCTGTTTGTAACCGAATTAAAATATAACCACATTGAGATGTATTGTACACTATGCCCCATTTGGAAGAATTTGGCCGTTTTTACTAAATTGACAAAGCGATTCGAAAAATATTTTGAGGACTTATAAAGTAGTCTCTGGAGAATATTTTAGCAAAATTACAATATCGTAGCTCTTTTAGAAGTCGGTAAAAAGCGTTTGTTTTCGATTTCATTATTTTCAAAAACTAGTTGCACACTTGAAGATACTCCCAACATTGATTTCTTTCATTTTACTTTATTGTATCTAGAATACAGGTGAAAATATTTCGAATTTTTTCTAGAATGCAGTGAAGAAAATCGAAAAAAATCAATTTCAGAATAGTTTTTATTCGTTTTATGTATTTAGCTTGTTTTTGAAAATCGTGACCGACTTTGGAAGGCCTACTTTTACTAAAATCTTCCCTGAGGACTTTCCTACAAAAACCGTGAAATATTGTTTAAATTGCTTTATTAATTTGCTGAAAACGGCTTATTCCTGTATATATGGAATGAAATGTATTCAAACTAGCAATAAATTTGTTGAATTCGCCCACAGAGATCAATCTATTATTTGAAACAATAAATTTATAAAAAAATAAGAGAAGTTGTAGACACAAGCACGATGAAATAATAAATGGAATTCTTAGTAATTCTCAATCGGTGGAATTTGAAAAATTGGAAATGGAAAAGAAACAAAACAGATTTCAATCAGACTGAAAATAAAAGTGGTAGTTGTCATAAAAAATTGTTATTGAGTCAATTTCTATAAAAGTCTCAATAATTTTTATAGAATGTGAAGCAAAACAAACTAGTCCCATGTGGGGTGTATTTTGAGGTATAATCATCACAATTTCACTTTCAATAAATCAATTCAACTCTACGAAAATATAAGAATGGAAACAAACAAGTAAAAATAGATCAATTTTATATTCCCTCATATGCAATAACATAAAGAGACAACTATAAATATTTACGATGCACACTATACAGTAAAATAATAACGAAATAAAAAAAGAGTAGATAGATGTATATAGATAGTGTGAATTATCTTTTATATTAGCAGTATCTATGAATTTTTTATCAGATATTCGAGTATTTTCTCATTTCAAATGTATCGTTTTTCCATCTTTTTTTTATTGGAGGGAATGTATATGCAATAAAGTCGATTTACCTTCCTTGGACTTTCTTTAGACGAACTTTATACTGTGACAGGAATTTCTCGTTGATCTCATCTAAAGCCATATCAATAGCCGGCCCACAACGTTCCAAATCAAACGGTGAATCCAAATGGGATGCCATCAATACACCAATATTGTAATACTTAAAAGTACCATCCTCGAGACCTGTTGATGGACTAAACAACCAAAATTTGACGTTCTCATCAACTAGAAACCATCCATGAAGAATCGACAATATTGCAAATTTATAGATTCTACAATTTAACATGTAGAAATTGAGTGATTTTCTTATTAACTTTAGTAGATAAAATAATTTCTATTTTGTCGTTTTTCTACAATAAACACCTGTCTACAAATAATTCAAGCGAAAGATAAGTGTACGTTACGAGAGTGGCATGAATACTAAATCAAATTTGATGCGCGTTACTGAGGACAAAACACGTGTTTGATAGGAAATCTTGTCTTGTACATGGATACGCAGCTTACTGGCGCACCTATTGGAGAATATTTGCTCATTAAAGTTCTCAATTTAAATATAAATCAGCTACAAGTTTCAAAAGAGAAAAAGGTGATAATTGGTGGAGGCGCCGGGTAAACAGTCGATCTTATATCAGGAAAATTACGATTTTAATGACAAATTCAGGAGTTTAATAACTGCTGAATCTGTATTGGGATGTTTGTTAGTTCAGAGAAGGCTTCCAAATCCTTTAATTACAATGAACAAATCGTGAGAAACCTTCAAGCCAGACAAGGGTGATTAGAATAGGGGTTGGTATCCAAAAAAACGCCCGCTCTCTCTAAATAAGTCTATTTTTCTTTGAATCTTAGGTTTTTTTGTTCTGTCTCGATACTCAAAGCTATTGTACAGTTGTCGAGTTGATATTTGAAAAAATTTAAAACTTTTCTCACAACAAAATTAAAATGCTAGACTTGTGTGGAACAATAAATTGTTCCTATAAAGAAGTTATGTTACTGAATGAGTGAATTAACATCAATTTTATGGCATTAACAGAGCCGTAGTCAGAAAAATATTCCAGGAAGGGCGCATTTTTCGAAAGTAACAATGATTTGAGGGTAAAAAAATTCTTACGACAGGGGGGCAAGAAATTGCGTTAGATGGGACTCGGCACCATCTGGCGTTCCCAAAGCTACGGCCCTGGGTGTTGATGAGAATAAATCATATAATTTGGTATAAAAATAATATGAATATAAACTAAAAACTCTCTATATTATTTACAGCTAGAAAATTCATAAATTCGTTTCTAGTAATTTACCAACATGTGCGTCTTTCAATAACGGTTGAGTTTGTAACAAAATTACAAAGTATAAGCTCTTGTTATTGCTCGATATATTGGAGGCTGTCACTTATGTTCGAAATTAACTTGAATTTTATTGAAATTGATGTAATCCCGATAGAATTGGCACACAAACAAACAGAAATTCCATAAACTGTACTGTAGAAGAAACGATTCTCGTAGAAACTACATGTTAATTTTGTCTCACAAATCATTATCAATTCTAATTCCACTTTTAATTAGTAAACAACACCCTCGTTTAATTTCAACTTGTTTAGTCTCTAGACTATGTTTTATATGTAGAGAATATAAAGTTTACGGTTGCTTGTGCCATTATCAGCGTAAAAAAGTATAGATGGATCAAACTAAGTTTAACCAAAACAATTGAACGTAGATCTTATCTACAGTAGACATACAATACTCTAGGGGTGACATATTGAAAAAAAACATCGAATAGACACGTTTAATTAAGCGATTTACTCCGAAAACCTTGTTTGGATGCGCCGACTTGGGCAAACTTAGGTTGATCCATCTATACAAGCTTGCTTCATCGTTCATAATTACATCGTTTAGGTCTTTGATACTGTCTTGCAATTAGTTGACTCGTTGTATTTCAATCTTTTATTACTTGTTTAAATAACGTGTCCACACAATATTCGTCGCTTTTAATAAAATAAATGTTAAATTTCTACGTTTTGGCTGCTTGTTAAATTTAGTTTTCTTCGTAAAGAGTCCAAGTTTATCTATTTCAATTGAATTCAGTCTAATTTTACTTTTCTGTTATCCTGTCAAGCTTTACGATCAGATATTAAAAGAAACTTTACTGACAGCTTTTATGCCTTCATTTAAAAATTTTGTACTAAAGTCACTCAGCAAAAACAAGAAAGAAAAACGGTATACATTCTAAAAGACTATGAGTAAATACAAGCGTTAATGAAAGTTCAAGAAAAAAATGAAAGAATTGAAAGATAGGAATAAAAGGAGTGTAATGAAGGTGCTAATTAACGATAAAAAGACGGACTTCAATTGTAAAAGACCAAATAAAACAATCGTTGCTTGGAATTCTTCCAATGAGTAGGATGCTCGATTCATATAGGATGTGTAAGTTTCATTGCATGTGGTTAGTTAGTTTACAGGGGTCGATTGGCTACCAAGAGCCTTTCAGAACTGCGACCAGTTTTGTTTTATTGTTATGAGCAATAAATCAAAACTAGTTTTAATGTGAGCAAACGAGAGATCAAATATTACCCAATTCAAATCAGTTGTCTTTCTCTAACTTACTTGAGTAATATTAATAGCAACACGATTAGCTCTTTATAATTTTTCAGTGTTTCTAGTAATGATTGCCAACCCAGTATATCGCTCAATTTGCTCACAAAAACTGAAATCTACCAGCGCAAAGACTTGTAAGAATGAAATTCAAAAAAGAGATCTGAACCTGTTGCATTATTTTTAATAAGGAATAATAAATTCAAGCAAAATTGCATAAAACTCATACTAATAGTAATAATAATAATAATAATAATAATCAATTAAACACTAACATAAATGATATTATTTTAAAATAAACATGCAACAGAAAGAGGGCTTTTTTGTCATTTTTTTGCCAATAATTCTAATTCGTTAAAAACAACGAAAACGAAAAAAATTAACTAAATTTAAATAAATTACAGAAACTAAAGACCTACAACCTTTTACAACAGCAGAAACAACGAATTTATAAGAATTACAATAGATTAAAATAACACTAGAGTAGTAGAATATTAGAATTACATAAATAAATCCTGTAAATATATAAATAATTAATATTTGTTTCTAAAATTTCAAAGTAATAGACGTTTATATAAATATAAAACAGTTAGTTATTATTAAATTGTTGATTATATTTCAAAAGGAAACCAAAAAATATACCTATACGTATATACAGTCCTTTCCATATAAATATGGTCAGTGGCAATAACTCTTTCAGTTATCAATAGAATCAAATAATTTTTACAAGAACCTGAAGGGCAACACCTAGGCTTTCTATTATAGGTGGAAATGTCCGTCAACTTTTGCAAGCTATGCAATATTCAACAAAAAATTGCCACTTTTAAAAAATCATAGTCAACTAAATACAATTAAAAAATATTTTCCTTTTGAAAAATTATTTTTCCTTTACAAGAAAAAGATGTGAAATTTGTTAATATTTGAGTTGGTGACTGAATTTAAGTCAGGGAATTCCTTTGCCTTGGAACCATAAATGTTTAAAGCTAGACAAGACGTAGTAAATTGGACGAAATACCCAATTTTGTCAATTCGATACACAACAGATGTTTCTATTATTCAATACTTCTTCTGTCTCTTTGTCTGGCTGGTTAACTAAACTAAACACTGAAAATTTAAAAAATTAAACTTGGTCTTTATTTATTAATTTACTTAATTAAAGTGTGAATTGTTCAGTATTGGGTATTTCTCTTAATTTACTGCGTCTTGTTTAGCTTTAAAAATTGATGATTCCATGACCCAGATTCTTGAAACAAATCAACCACCCCCTGAAATATTAACAAATTATCAGATTTTTTTTCCTTACAAACGAAAATTAATTTTTCAAAAAGAAAATATTTTTGTGTTTAATTGACTATGAATTTTTGATAGTAGCAATTTTTTATTGAATATTACAAAAGTTGAGGTCAATTTCCCTCATTTTCAAAAATGGTAGAAGGACGTTTCCACTTCCAATAGAAAACCTAGGTTTTGCCCTTCAAGTTCTTGTAAAAATTGATTTTATTGATAACTGAAAGTTATTGCCACTAACCATATTTACATGAAAGACCCTGTATATGCTGGCAATCAAAACTAGAAACATAAGAAAATGAATTTATATTATTCTAAAATTATAACCTCAAAACCAGCCAGTTTTTTTATTATACTTCTAGTTCCACTTGCCAGATATGTATAACTGCCAGCAGGAAGATTTTCATTTCTTTGCTCTTCTTATTCTTATTATTATTATTAGACAATATTTCAACTATATTAGGAGAATTTAGTAAAAAATATCAATAAAAAAATACTATTGCTGTACAGTTTCCTGCTCAACAGTAGTATTAGTATTAGTATCGTTATCATCAGTATTATTATTATTATTATTAATCTTGTTATCATT